>WKFP01013371.1:499711-516262 GCA_011057875.1 Pterocles orientalis | reverse complement strand
AGGAGGTTCCACTTGAATATGAGAAAAAACTTCTTTACAGTAAGGGTGACAGAGCACTGGAACAGGCTGCCCAGAGAGGTTGTGGAGTCTCCTTCTCTGGAGACATTCAAAGCCCGCCTGGATGCGTTCCTGTGCGATCTGATCTAGGTGTTCCTGCTCTGGCAGGGGGATTGGACTAGATGATCTTTCGAGGTCCCTTCCAATCCCTAACATTCTGTGATTCACTAAACTGCTCAGTATTGCTCTTATAGGCCCAACCTTAGTGTTCACTAGGAGTGGGTAAAGTTTCAGTTCTTAAAGATGCAAATACTGTCTTTTGGAAGAAGAAAAGAGATTGTCTTTTCCTTGGCTCACGATATCAACATCTGCAATCCCATTCTTAATGGGGAGCATACCACACATGACTTCTTGACAAATGTCTCTGAATTCACAAGAACATTAAATTTGTTTGAGCAAGTCCAAAAAATAAAAAAAAAATATAAGGTAACTTATCAATAACAAATGGCAACTTCACAAGTACTACTATTTTATTACTCTGAAGTAATCAGCCATAACTCCATAATAAAGTGACATGTAACATCCTGCTTCCTTACCTGACGCTAATACATTCCCAGGATGGCTTTGTATGGAACAGAATCAGACGTTTGCTGTCATCTGTCAAGGCAAAATAACTTCCTGATGGGGAGAAGGCAAAAGCTAGGATATCATCACTTCCTTTATCTGTTGGTTTTCCATCCTGTCTAACAGAGAGAAGGGGAACAACAGTTCACAACCTGAGAGTTACTGAAATTCTTAAGTTGTTCTCACAACCACCAAGAAGGACCATGAAGAACAACGTACAATGCTATAAGTTTTATATGTGCTTAAAATGTTGAGCCAACTTGAATATTAATGCAAAGAAAAAAAGCCAAGGAAAAGGAAACTGATATAAGGTCTACGCCTGTATCATTACCTGTGTAAAGAAAAAAAAAAAAAAGCTAGGTTTTGTGCTAGCAGATCTTGATATAAATTTAGGGGGAAACAGAATTGGCTACAGGTAAAACACTACCAAGAGGCTGAATTTAGACTAAGAAAGACTTACAGTTTTTGAAACCTCATGCCTTAGACCTGAAGGAGGAGTTGTGTACTTGTTGTTTTTCTAACTGTCTTAGACAGTATCATGAAAAACACAGAATTTTTCCATTTATGTCTTGACCAAGAAGAGTTGTACATAATGACTTATACTACTGGTGTTTTTCTAAAAGAGAAAAAGGCTAGAATCTCCCCTCTGGGATGAAACAGAAACAAAAACATACATACATATCTATTCATCAGGGTTAGCAAAAAACACCCGGCCATCACCTGATCAAGGAATGATACCATGACTTTATTATCTTCACTGCCTCATAACCTGAGCAGGAGATGTACCCTCAAGGAAAACAGCAGATGGCCTAAGTAGATTTTCTCACCCTTTATTTCCTAAGGTCTTCTTCTCCGCGTTGACGCAATCATACATGAAGAGACTATCACCACTACAAAAACAAAACAAAAACACACCAAACAGATTAAACCCGTTGGAATGGGAACAACCATGAGCTCAACCACAAAAAGTATCAACCCTTCTGCAACATGCTATTATTTCGTGGCTACTTACACAACTAACCCCCATCCGGAGGAACCACCCCTGTGAAATGGGCTCCAAAAGTGCTACAGATGCGGCAGATGTTTAAAACCTTGGACTGTACACAAATTGTCACCTGTTGGCAAAGGAACTGTGATATTTAACTCCTGTCGGGCTTGACACACTTGCCCCACTTGCCACTAGCATTCATCCTGTTGTTCACGTACCAGTGACACGCATCCGGTGGTGCACGACCGTGCCAGAAAACCTTCCAGAACAGAAAGCTTCAAAGCGACACTTGGCAGCAGAAAGCGCACACACGGAGCGCCCGGAGGCCTGCGCTCGGCTCTGCGGGGCTCTCCTGTGACGTGGGCCTAGGCAGAGCCTCCCGCATGCTCCCACCATCTCCCTCCCCCCGGCTGCCAGCCGCTCAGCCCCGGCCGGCCAGTCCCGCTGCTCACCGCGGAAAGCGCTGGGGACGCGCAGCGAGCCCCCGCGGCGCAGCCCCCGGCCCGCCCGCAGGCCCTGCCCCGCAACCGCCGCGCCCCGCACTGACCCGGCCTCGCTGTACCGCGCCGCCAGGAGCCGGCTGCCGCCGCTGGCGGCCATCAGCGCCCCTCGAAGCGCCAGCCCCGGCCTGGGACCGAGACCGCGACCCCCACCGCCGCCACCCTCCATGCGTCAACACCACCACGTGCGCGCCGCAGCGGGCGCACGTTATGGGCGTCACCGGCGCGAAGCGATGACGCCGGACTTGTGCCGCGCCTGCGCGGTGAGAGAAGCTGTAGATGCGACCCTGTGAGGAGGCTGTGGCCCGGTGTGAGTCGCGGCGGGTGCCCAGAAACACCCCCTCCTGCCTCCGGAGACAAGAAACCACCCGCCACTAACAGCCGCCCTGTAGCGGCTTCCAACACTGGGCGGGGGCGGAGCCTCGCCGCTTAAGCACCGCCTACCGGGAGGGTCCAGACCCGCCCCGGCGTCTGCGCAGCACCGTGCGGACACACGACAAGATGGCGGCTCGCTCGCTGCTGGGCTGCGGCCGGGCGGCCACCCGCGAGGTAAGGGGCAAGGTGGACGCGGGAAGAGGAGTAAGGAGGAGCTTCTCGGGCTGTTGCTCTTCGGGCACCTCCCTTCCCAAGGGACCGTGGCGCAGGTGCCGCACCTGCGCCACGACCCCGGGGGAGGGAGGTGCGCATGCGCGGTGGGTGATGGCAGCCCCCAGGGATCCCTGTCGACTTGAGATTGTTTTTGGTCCCCTTTTGGTTCATTTTTGTTCTACGGTGCATTGTAGGTGTTGCGGTTGGAGGCCCAAGGGTTCCGAGGAGCGGCTCCGCCCGCGGCGTTCTGCAGCAAGCCGGTGGGGTCTGGGACACCTCCAAAGAGTAAGATGTTTGTTTCGTTCCTGAGAGGCGGTGGGGTGTGGATAGATGCAAATGGGTATTTAGGAAGTAGAATGTCATGTTTCTGGTGCTGAACTAGCTGATTGCCTGTCCCTGCAGTCTCCGGAGGTTTCTGTGCCCTTTGGGTGATGCGCAGATCTTAAAAGTTTATCTGCTGATGGGATCAGGGGAGCACCCGTCCCTTTTGGTTGTCGTTAGACAGGCAAGAAGAGCTAAGAAATGCTCATGGCCATGTCTCTGAATAGCTGCTATGTAAGCCAAGAAAGTGAAGGTCATCACCATGTAAACAGGGATCGGAAGGATCAGAAACATGTGAACCTATGATGTTATTATGTTATTTAAACAGAAGTTCCACCAAAAAATTCCTGCTGCACATAATGAGACATAGCAAGAAAACTAAAGTTCTGGTAGGAATGGGTCTGCATGGGATATATCTATATTTATAGGCCATGCTTTGAGCTTGACACTTCTTTCCTGTTTACTTTCACCTTAATATGTTAGCTGCTGTGATATTTGACCAGACTTCAGGAGAGCTATTGTTACATTTGTTCTAATTTAAAGAAGCTTTGTAATTTGCCTGAAATTTGATGGAAATTAGTGTAGCAAGTTATTTTTTTCTAAAGAGGTGCAAAATTTGGTTGTGAACTTCAAATGTTCCCCCTTTCCTTTAGAAATGTCTGGATTACTAAGGTCAAAAAGGATTCCATTTTACAGAGAGAGACTTGCAAGATCCAAATATCTGCTTCAGGCAACAGTGTCAAGAAGCTACAGAAAACTACCGTGGTCCTGTTGTGTTAGTTATAAGGCTTCTCGCCCCATAGGTTTGCAAGCAGGGTAAAACATGGACCTGGGTTTGGATGGTGCAGTGCATTCCAACATTTAGAAGTATTTGAACCCCTTCTGTCTCTGACCAAAGTAAAAACATAAATAAAAAATTCAAAGAGAGGTATCTTGTGCAAAATACTGTTTGTAAATAGAGGCTCACTGATTCAGTGAGTAGGATTCCCACCCCAAATTAAAGATCCAGGTGCTTAAACGGCAAAGCTCCATGGGACCATATTTAGGAGTATTGAGACTTGTTGCCTGCTGTTGAAAAGGTCACTGAAAGACTAGTTGAATGCAGGCTTCTGGCCTCTAATGTTAGCTTCATAAATGCCAAGGCAAATAAAAGCTTGGTTATGCTGTTAAGAAAGCCTTTGCTGCATAGATATGTTTGATTGAACAGCAAATTGCTTTTTATTATAACTTTTTGCATTATTTTAAGCATATTGAGATGTACTTTAGCATCAGTTTCTAGATTCAGTGTCATGCAGCTCTGATATCGGAAGGTGTGAGGAGACCTCTTAGGCCACCACCTCTTTCAGTCAGCTGCTTCCCTTGCAAATGGTTAAGGTGTATAGGATGCAGCTCTTTTTCAGATTCTAGCTGGAACGGGATGTGCAAATTTTCACTGCTTTGGTAAAATAGTCATGTTTACTTATTAAGTCGGTGATGGGGAATAGACCTGTAACTTCTGCATGCCACCTTTCTGAGCGTGAACATTTTTTAAACACGTTTCAGTAATGATACTGATGCTACAAACATCAGTAAGAATGCATCTTGTTACTGATTTGGATGTATTGTTCTTTTGGTAGAGTGATGCGAATACCGACCAGGTGGTATGAAGTCTGAAGTACCCTAATTAAGTGTCTGTGCCAGTTGTATTAGATTTTGTGATTAAAAGCTGAAATATGTATCTTTTCCCCATATCTAAATATTACAGTTTAAAGTATTTTTCCAGTAACACCTACTGTTAATGGTCAAGTTGAATGGTACTTGCCTTCTTGCTTTCTTAAGATGTCTTAGCATTAATACTTCTTCAGCTTTTGCTCAGCTTCCACTTGTCTGTCATCCCTTTGGTTGTTCTTGTGTTAGTTTGATCTTGTACACTTCTTTAAAGAACTCTTCAACCTTAAGTGGTTTCCTCGCGTATTAGTTTCTTCAGGCTGCTGTTTGGCTATGTCAGGCTGTGCAGGGAGTCAGGCTTCTTTCAAAGGTGGCTGCTCATCCTCCTACTTCCCTGTGCCCTGCACCTTCTGTCTGGCGGAGAGAACTATGCATCTGAAATTATTAAAAAGTATTGCCTGTATAGTAAACTGATTTTTTTTATTGTAAATACTTTGCTTTTAACTTCATGTGTGTGTCTCTTCTGTGAGGTTTTCATTTGGACATTGCTAAAGACTTGCTTCTATTCAGAACTAATTGTAGTATCTCCTTGGATCATACAAGGTATTACTGTAAAATACTAGTAAGGGAGAAACTTGCATCTAGTTATGATCTTGTAAAGTAGATCTGGGTTTCAAACTGTGCAGATAAATCCATGCAATAGACTGGAAATCTGTTGAATTACACTGCTGGTTGGAAGTTGTGCAACTCATAATGGAGTTGGCTTTGCTATAGCAAATTTCAGCAGTCATGTGTCTTCTTGATGTGCTCCAGTCCTCTTGTTTTCTGTAACCACAACAGTATTCACTGTTGATCAGCTTCTTGAGGGTATCATTGGCACAACCATCCAAGGGGTATTTGATACTCTCTGAAAGGGCCTGAAAGTTGCTGCTTTCTCTTCAACTGTTGGCTCCTTGTCTGGAGAATTTAGCTTACTGAAAGTATCTATGAGGGAGAAGAAATAAAGGCATGCTAACAGGAAGTATTAGGAGATCTTCTAAGTCTTTTTTACAGAGAGGTCTCAAACCAAAAATAGGAAGTGGAGATTGTGAAGACTGGAGGAGACAAGGTCTTGGGGAAATCACATTAAACTGTGTTAGACACAGTTCAGTTGGTAGGTCATATGGACACATGACCAAGTAATACTTTCTTGTGTGACTTCAGGTATCTCTTATTATGCTACTTTGTCTCTTGGGCGTCTCCCCTTCCTACTGCTTTCAAGATAATTATTGCAAGAGGCTAGCTACTGCTATGTTTGTTTACTGTCTTCTGCTTCGCTGGCTTGTCCGTAGACAAATACTATCTCCATAGCAGCACATTTGAAGAGCTTGGCTAACAAGCTAGCTTAGTGTTCATCTGAGATAATGAAGGTCTCTGCAAACCATTTTCAGTGGTGCA
The DNA here is from genome assembly GCA_011057875.1 of Pterocles orientalis. NCBI lineage: Eukaryota > Metazoa > Chordata > Aves > Pterocliformes > Pteroclidae > Pterocles > Pterocles orientalis. The sequence goes on along the minus strand of WKFP01013371.1, from coordinate 510,160 downwards.
GAATGGAGGCACAGAGAAAAACAGCTCTTGTGAGGAGTCTGACAAAGCAAGGAGCAAAAAGCATTATCTCATGAGTTTCAGCATCATAGCAGCAAAAACTGTTCAGTGCTAACTAGAACTCTGATTTCTTCAACTTAAAATGTCTTAAAACTTTCTGCTTCGTAATGCCTGTATTTAGTGTAATAACTTCTTTCAATTTGCTTTTTGTACCAGATTATCTCAGAAAGTTAAAATTGTGTGACTAAGATCACTAATTAACAGCGGTGTTGGGTATGATGATTATAATTCTCTTTATGCCATTTCCTAGATGTAGCAGCACTACAGGGAAGCACCAAGCTGCTAGGCATCAAGGCACCAGCTGAATTTCCTAAAATGTTGTCTTCTAGCTCTCTCCTAGTATCTGCAAACAAAGGGGAGAGCATATCTAGTACTAACCTCGAGGAAGCTTCAAAACCTTCTGCTGAAGACATGAGGATGTTCATGTCAAGAAAAACTGTGGTTGCATTTCCTCAGCGAGTAGTTGTTTCTTCCCTTGAGGAGGAAAATGTCAATACACCTGCAACAGAAGGAGGCTTGAGGAAGGAGTTAGTTGAGGAAGAAACTTCATCTTCATCCAGCTCGGATTCAGATTCCAGCTCAGATTCTGAGGAAGAAAATGATGATGATGATTCAGAAGTTGCCATTAAAACCAAAGTTGAGTTTCCTAGACGAGATTCCATCTTTTCTGAGAATATAGCACTAAAGGCATCAACGCTAGCAAAAGAGAACTTGTCCCAGAAATCTCACAAAGAATATGTAGCTAAAAAGAAGCCAAGCAGAAGAGAAACTGATGTGTTTCCTGTCAGGCAGGTCACATTTTCTAAAACATCAGTGAACCGTGAAACATCAAAATCTAAAGCAAGAGACCCCAAAGTAAAATTGGCTCCAAAAGAAGCAGATCGGCAGAAGCTGGTTGTAGATCCACACATGGTTGAAAACCAAGCCCTGACTGATGTCACTCATAAATCTGATTACTTGAAGGAAAAGTCCATTGGAACCCACGTAGCAGCTATTCAGCTGAAAGCTTCATCAGTGACTCAGGAAGGCAAAACCCAAAAACTGGTATCAAGAGGAAAAGAAGAAAAGGTGAAGGAGGCGCAGGAGTCAGAAGCAGAAGTAGTAACTGCTCGGAAACTAGAAGAGACTTCTGAAAGCACAATGTTGGTGACGGGCACTACAGCAAAGGAGGAGGCAATTCAGGAAGCAGGAGTCCAGGCTGGAGAAAGCAGCACAATAGAGGGTACACCTTTATATTGTTTGAACTGTATTGATTCATCTAGGCTAGGGTTTAACTTTTTTAAAGGGCTTCCAAATCTTCTCTGTTGATGATTCTCTGAAGCTAACCATTTAACGGTGACTTTCTAGAAGATCAATTCTTGTTCACTGGTAATGTTGTAAGAGCTCAGTAATACTCAGTTTCCAGTTATAGAAACTTCCACTGTGAAAGGAGCAGACTTCATTTCACTGTATTTGTAGTTTCATAAACAGTTACTTACAAAATAAAAACAAGATTGTTTTTGCTGTAAGCAAAATAGTGGGTTTTATATGACAAAACTTGTTTTCCCTCTTTTCTCAGAATGATTTGGTACCTGCCTTTCCCCTGAGCCAAATTTGATGTCATCTGTTTTTTGCTTAAACACTGCTGGCTTTCTCTTTCTTTTTTTTAAAAAGAATCATTCAGTGTTTCAGATTTCATAGAAAGATTTCAAGAAATCATAGTGTAATGCCAGAAACAGGTATTGATTCTGAGACTGGTAAGTTATAAGCAAGTCACGTTGAAGTAGCACAGAGTTGACCTTGTACCCCAGTTTTGTACTGACTTAGGGAGGAGACAGTGATATGTTTTAGGAAGGGGCATCATGCACCATATAATAGTCTCCCTAGATATACTTCCCTAATCTAACTAACCCTTTTTATTTACTGAAAGTCCTGTTAACTTACCTACTGATCTCGTTCTGTGTATTTCAGTAGCAAATGACCCTCTGTCCTGATCTGTGGTGGCTTACTATTGTTGCCTTTCAACTTAGGCAGCATACCGTTCTAAAGATCCCTCTTCTGGTTGCTGCTTTGATTTAAAGAATTTGTCTACTTGCAAGTAAAAGCAGCATGATTGTAAAGCTGCTTGGATATAATTCTTTGAGTGATATTCTTGGAGAAAAGACCAGGGGGTCCAGGTGGACAGCAAGTTGAACATGAGCCAGCAAGTTGCCCTTGCAGCAGAGACCACCAGGGGTAACCAGGACTGCATTAGGAGGAGTGTTGCTGAGGGAGGGTGGTCCTTCCCTGGTGAGATGCATCTGAAGTGCTGTGTTCACTTCTGGGCTCCCCAGTACAAGAGAGATGAGATACTGGAGAGAATCCAGCAAAGTGCCGCTAAGATGATGAAGGGGCTGGAGTATCTCTCCTGTGAGGAAAGGCTGAGAAAGCTGGGACTGTTCAGCACAGAGAAGAGAAACCTCAGGGGGGATTTCATCAATGTATGTGAATACCTGAAGGGAGAGAGCAAAGAAGACAGAGCTAAGACTCTTTCCAGTGGTACCCAGTGACAGGACAAGAGGCAGTGGGTACAAACTGAAATACAGGGTTTTGCCTGAACATCAAGAGACACTTTTTTTAAATTTTTTTTTTACTGTGACAATGATGGAGCAGTGGCACAGGTTGCCCAGACAGGTGGTGGAGTCCCCGTACTTGGAGAGATTTAAATGCTGTCTGGGACATAGTCTGTAGCTGGCCCTGCTTGAGCATTTGGGGTTGGACCAGATGACCTTCAGAAGTATCTTCCAACCTCAGCCATTCTGTCCCTCTGTGAAGTGTCTAACCAGGTTAAGTGACAAATAATTGCTTTTGTACATCGGTTTCCAGGATACACTGCTGAGTAAAAGACCTGCCTTCTTGTTTTAAGGGGTTAGGCAGTTCATAATTTGATCTGTTTTACAAGTTGGAAGATAGACTTACCTTGGTGCAGTCAGCAACAGAAGCTTTAAAAATAAAGGGGGTGGGGGAAAGGCTATTTGTGGTTATCTACAGATGTTGCTTTTCTCTGCATTCATCCATAGTAGAGTTCTAGATGCTCAAACGTTATTTTTTTTTCCACATTGATGCTGATATGAGGACCTGAAAAATAAGTTCAATGAAGTATGAGGGGAAGGACTTGGTCTTAAAACGTGCTAATGATTAAAGGTGAAGATTGTGACACATCGAAGATGTATGAAACAGCCTCCTAAATCCGGAATAAGGTTAAGCCCATGTGACAGACTTTTCCTGCAGACCTGTATTGAGGGGGCAATAGTATCACTGTGCCTCAGACCCATCATTATAACCACACCAGCAAAACTTTTGGGTAGGACCTGGCTTTGCTGAAAATCAGAACTTTTGCTTTTTGAGCTCCTTATACTCTGTGGAGGTGGTAAGGCTGTGAGAGCAGGAAAGTTTCTGTTGGGTACATGCTGTGCCCACGCTAGAGGACTCTGCTGCAGTGGCTGGTGGGGGGTTAGTACAGCCAAGTTCACACCCCTTTACTGCTGGTGAAATGTCTTTGACTGTCAGGGGGTAGCAGAGAGTCAAACCTAGCTGCACCATGTTCAGCAATGTCACTGGTATCTCCAGGCATATCTTTTTCTCTCTTTCTTTTGAGGCCACCTTTGAGACCAGCTACTGCTTTTCCATGTTTAATATTCACAGTTAACGATGCCTTCTGTAAGCTGTGCTTATGTCCTCTTCCTGTGTTCTTTGTTCATCTGCAAACACAGCAGGCACACTGAAGATGTAAAAGCAATTTTTGCCATTACAAACCTGGATGTTAAGGTGATGTCATCCACCTTGTAGAGCAGGCATGCTAAGCAGCAAAAACTGCTGACTTGAACTGCTAAGTAGCAAAATAATAGCATGGTAACTCAGAAATATACCTCTGATTCATTTAGGAAGAACATCCTGTGAAATGCTTGCTCTCTAAGAGAAAAAACGTAGATGAAGTCTGAAGTATGAGGAAGATGAACTCAGGCATAATTTTTTCCTTTGAGAAGCCAAGTACAGTGTATTTCAGCAGGAAAAATGAGATTCCATCTGCTTCTCTTCCTGAGCATCTGTCTCTTAATTTGGAACAACTGTCTCTTGCAGGTTGAATGTACACTTGCCTACGCTTGCCTGTTCTTAGGGCTATTTGCAGCAAAGACCGCATCATCTGGCTTTTATATCTGTAGTGTTGTCTCCTATGAGCTGTCTCAGTAGGAACTGTGCAGTAGGCACAGGGATATTTCCTTTCATAGGTTGTGTGGTTTTTTGCTGAAACCATGGCTTACTACATTGCATTTTATAAGAAAGTCTTGCTAAATGTTACAGCTATAATAGCATTACATTGCAATAATTATGGCATAATTAAAGAGCAGTTCTGCTGTTCATTCATGTGAGTTCTTGTATTTTTATTGTAGATGGTTGTATTACAAAAAGAAGCTTAATATGACCTAACCTAGACCATTATATACAAATTTATATGATGAAGCTTTTCACTAGATTATGGTTATTGTCTTTCCTATTGTTAAAACTCTGGGTATATAAGAATAAATTAATATTGGGAGTAAAGTTTTATTTCTTGCCATTTCCTTGGTTGTAAAATCAGCCCATAGCAGAAACCTTTTATGTAAATGGTACTGCCTAAATTTACATAATATTCTAAAAGTGTAAGAATTAGTCTTGGCTTTAACTTGAAGTAAGTTTAACTTTATTAGGTTATTCTTCTAAGAAGAACAGCTGATACAAAGGTTAGAAGATCACATTTAGAAGAAAGGAAATGCATCAAAGGCTCTTGATATATTACCGTGCAGTGTAACCTCATTTGAAATTAAACTGTGGAGATCTCAGTAATTCCATCACTTCTCCCAATGGAAAAAAAAAAAACAGTGTTTAAAGTAGTTCTAGTAGCTGTATCTCGTGGTCTGACATGATTATATATTATTTGTACTGCTGCATTGCCTCTCCTGGCATGCTAAGAATGTCACCTACTGTTCTGTCTGGAGTGAAAACCAAGGCAACTGACTAAGCTAGAAAATGCAGGCATATGTCTTCAAAATATAAATGAAGTGTTCTGCCCTGTCCTCCCCAAGCATTAGGTGGTAGTTTGGATTTGGAAACATGTGCTGTATAGATGACTTGTACTGATTCCTGTTCTCCTGTCGCATACTGAAGTGCTGTTTTAGGACCAGACAAGCTACCAGCAGAACTTAGTAAACTTATCCTTTTGTTATAGTTGCTGACTTTTTTTTTAATGTTGACTGGATGAGGGATCTGACTGTATATGAAGGCTGGCTTGTAATTAAGAATATTGCCCTCTGGTGTGGCATTCTTGTAGTCACCGGTTACTGTTTGTTTCCACAGAAAGCACAGCAGCTGCTGAGCCTGATCCAGAAGAATTTGATAATTCTACTTACAAGAACCTTCAGCATCATGAATATAACATTTATACCTTTGCTGATTCTGTTGCGTATCTCTCAAAATTCAGGCAGCCTCAGCCATCTTCTGGAAGACCATCACCAAGGCACTGAAAGAACCACATTTAAAACAGGCAGAATGATAAATTGTTCTATTTAGCACTGTTGCTTCATCTGTATTATAAATCAGATAATAAATAAATGCATTATAACTTGTGCTGTTGGACAGTTGTTCTTGGAGTCCCTTACTACTTGTCTTTTATGAATGAACTGCAAATGAATCATCACTGAACAAAAAAAAGCTTTTCTACCTCGTATATATTATTTGGTGGTAGCGTATAAAAAAATCCCATTTTTTCAGTGTCTCCAAACTTCTGATAACTGACTTTTTTCAGTACTGTGTCAAAGAACATCGTGACCCTCGTGTGTCTGTCTGTTCAGTATGTGCCATGATTTTAGTAGGTGTTGTTATCACTGTAATGCAGTGAGCTGTTCTCCCTGTACACAAATGTGTTCCTAGCTCTGAAGAGGTTATGTTTACTCTGGATTTGCAGTTAAAATTATTGTCTGGAAACAGCATAAGAAGTATTTGTCTCCTGGGCCGAGAGTGTATGTTTTGTGTTAGTAGAGGAATGTAAGTTTATGTAATGTGATTGAAACATCTCAAACCCTCTGCTGTTATAAAGGGAGCACATACAACTTCATTTAATCTTCTGTTGGGGGTTCTAGCATCCAGGTCTTGCAGTAATTGAAATAATTTAAAATGCAAGAGAATTTCAGTGGGCAGTTCCTAATGAACTATACTATATTGATTAAACTCTGAGAACTAATGTATTGATATGGGTAGAATCACTTGAATTTTGTTTTAAAATGTGATGAAAATAGCATTGTGGTAAAATCAGCTCCTGGTACTAACTGTTCAGAGGTACTATGTTTCAGTTCCCACTTTTTTCCCCCAGAATAAAAGTTAAGATTGCTGTCCAGCTTCACTCTCACTCTGCAGAAAATGTGAGGAATGAGGCACTTCTCAATATATGTTATCAGCAGTTACAGTTGGTCTCAGTAAATTTTGTATTTCCATCCTATTAGTAACAGTCTTCTGCCCTCTGGGAAAACTGCCTTGATGACCACCAGCTGTTGTGGGTTTAGTTCCATTGTGGCTTCTTGTTCATTTTGGGGTTTTTGGTGTTAATTGGTCTTTGAGCAGATGTACATGAAATAGCTCCAGCATTTTCTATCACCTGTCTGTATTCTTTCAAGCAACAGGATATGCAAGATCAAAGGGAAAATTGAGTCAGCTTTAGGAGTCTATCTGGATATTGGACACAAATCCATGGGTGCAATTAGTAGAACAGCTATTTTATATTTTAACTTGGCAGAAATGTGGTAAGAAGGATCAAGAGGCCTGCCTAAATCTGTTGTGTAGAGTTTTAAGTCAGAAACCTCTGGCAAGCAATTTTATTGTCCTGTAAAAACTAAAAAGCATATTACTAACTATGAAATTTAAAAATCAGAAAATTTATAAATCCATGTCCTTAGGAATAAAGAGCAGAAAGTCACTTTGAGACACCACTGGTACCACATACACTGTACTTATAAAAGGGAAAGAAATTTGCTGTTACCATTAAAAACATGAAAGAATAAAGAAAAGGGTCTTCCTTTGTTAAGGGCCCACAGGAGGGCCCTAGCATAAAGCTGTTATGTTTTGTTGTTAGCTGAGACTCGGTGTAGTAACCTGAACCCCATTGCTTGTATTTGTGTTGTTGCAGAACCCTGTTCCTATTTGTTTTGTGATTACAGAAGGAGGTTGCAAATTGACAGATAGCATCTAAACAGTAAAAGTTAAATGTAGTCCATTAATATGCTTATGTATTTACTAAATCTACCCACAGTAGCTGTGACTGTCACTGTTTGGAGTCAGACTTGTTCACCTAGTGCCCTTTCTGTTTGTAAGGAGAGTTGGTGTTATAAACACTGACTTAAACAGCTAAGGAGGAGTGGGTTGAAACAGAACTGTGTCTTGCTTTCAGTCAACTCCCACACTCTCCTGAGCTGCATTTCTAGCTAAGGAGATTCTAATCTGTATTTGGACTAGGCATTTTCCTATCTTTGTTTCATGATTACAGCAAAAATGAATGGTGAATGCCCATCCTTCCTGTGTAATTCTGTCTCAGTGTTTTGTGATGATCTTCTCTGCACCTCTAAAATCAAGTTGGAATGTAAAGTCAAGTAACTTCATAACTTTACTGGTACACATGGTGTGTCTTATATTTGTTCTATTAAATGAACCAGTCTGCTCTGGGAAGGGCAGATAATGTGAGGAAGGGCACCAAGACTTTTTCCCACTGTTGTGTTTTCCTGGACTTAATGAAAAAGGCTTCTTTTCTTCTTGTACTTGGCTATTATCAGATGTTGTTGTGTTTGAGTCATATGCTAGCATTTAAATTTCAAGCAGGATGTGATACAATATGCTCAAATTCTATAGCATTAGTGAGTCTTGCTGTGCTAGGCACTTGTCAGATACAGGCAGGGACCTTGTTTTAAAGAATGTTAAAATCCAGGATATTAACATAATTCCTGGAAAACCTCAAATGTGAAAGAAAGAAAGATATTAAGACTCAGTTTTTGTGAAAACCTGCTCTTCAGAAGCAGCATAAAATTCAGCAGTGGGGTTTTCAGTGTAAGTAGCATGCTACTGTGGGAGTACACAAAAATCTGGAAAGTGGAATCCACGAACTTCTCATTAAATAGAGGAAACAACTACTTCACTTGTCAAAGGGAGTGGCTTTCAAACTCTAAGTCCTTTGGGGTTTTTTTTTAGTGTAGCAAGCTTAAGTTTCCTGCTAATACAATTGCTTTTCATAATTTCTTTCTACTTAGATTCTTCAAAAGTAGCTTACGAACCCAGCAGGTTCTAGACAGCAGTTGAAAACCTGCTAATGGAAGGTCCAGAAGCAGTAATGCAAGCAGAATTTGTGGTTATTAGTAGGTCAAGATTTTTTTGGTCCTCCTGGTGCCTCCTTTGGCATCCAGTTGTGCTAAGCACTGCAATCCATAAGGCTATCTTCAAGATTTATTTTAAAATTGAGAAATTAGACTTAAGTGGGTACATTTACAGATCTTCCCCAACTTTCAACAATCAAAATGCATCCAGTGCATCTCACTCTGTCTGATTTCCTGTAAACTCATAGCTATCAAAAATCTGCCCTAAGTCTTTTCTCCCACCACAAAAGACGCCAGCATCTAAGTTACTTGTACAGTTATGTCAAGTCTGCTCTTAACATGTGATAAAAAATGATGAGAAGCTTTAAGGCTATTGTATTGGGTTGTGTGGCAAGGTTTTGATAGCGGATTGGGGCTACAGGGGTGACTTCTGTGAGAAGCTGCTAGAAGCGTCCCCTATGACAGAGCCAACGCCAGCTGGCTCCAAGACGGACCTACAACCGGCCAAGGCCGAGCCCATCAGCGATGGTGGTAGTGCCTCTGCGACAACACATTTAAGAAGGGGAAAAAAACCTGTGAAAACTAAAGCAGAGAAAGGATTGAGAATATGTGAGAGAAGCGACTGCCGCCACCAAGGCCAGTGCAGAAGGAGGACAGGAGGTGCTCCAGGTGCCGGAGCAGAGGTTCCCCTGCAGCCCGTGGTGCAGCCCATGGTGAGGCAGCTGTGCCCCTGCAGCCATGGGGGTAAGGGGGGAAGCAGAGACACACCTGCAGCCCCTGGAGGAACCCACACCGGAGCAGGTGGATGCACCCAAAGGAGGCTGTGACCCGGTGGCAAACCCATGCTGGAGCAGGCTCCTGGCAGGACCCGTGGCCCATGGAGAGAGGAGCCCAGGCTGGAGCAGGTTTGCTGGCAGCACTTCTGACCCTGTGGGGGACCCACGCTGGCGCAGTCTGTGCCTGAAGGACTGCACCAGTGGAGGGGACCCATGCTGGAGCAGTTAGCAGAGAACTGCAGTCTGTGGGAAGGACTCACGTTGGAGAAGTTTGTGGAGGACTGTCTCCCGTGGGAGGGACCCCACACTGGAGCAGGGGAAGAGTGTGAGGAGTTCTCCCCTGAGGAGGAAGGAGCAGCAGAGACAACGTGTGACGCACCGACCACAGACCCCATTCCCTGTTCCCCTGCACCACTGGTGGGGAGGAGGTAGAGAAAACTGGGAGTGAAGTTGAGTTTGGGAAGAAGGGAGAGGTGTGGGGAAGGTGTTTTAAGACGTGTTTTTTATTTTTCATTACCTTACTCTGATTTCATTGGTAATAAGCTAATTTCCCCAAGATGAGCCTGTTTTGCCCGTGACAGTAATCATAGAATCATAGAATGGTTTGGGTTGGAAAGGACCTTAAAGATCATCAAGTTCCAACCCCCCTGCCATGGGCAGGGACACCCTCCACTAGAGGCTCAAAGCCTCATCCAGCCTGGCCTTGAACACCTCCAGGGATGGGGCATCCACAACTTCCCTGGGCAACCTGTTTCAGTGTCTCACCACCCTCATAGTGAAAAATTTCTTCCTAATGTCTAGTCTAAATTTATCCTCTTTTAGCTTATACCCGTTACCCCTTGTCCTCTCACTACACTCCCTGATAAAGAGTGCCTCCCCATCTCTCCTGTAGGCCCCCTTCAGGTACTGGAAGGCTGCTATTAAGTCTCCTTGGAGCCTTCTCTTCTCCAGGCTGAACAACCCCAACTCTTTCAGCCTGTCCTCATATGGGAGGTGCTCTAGCCCTTTGATTAATTTTGTGGCTCTCCTCTGGACTCTCTCCAACAGGTCCATGTCTTTTTTATGTTGGGGGCCCCACATCTGAACACAGTACTCCAGGTGGGGTCTCACGAGAGCAGAGTAGAGGGGGAGAATCACCTCCCTTGACCTGCTGCTAATGCTTCTTTTGATGCAGCCCAGGACACGGTTGGCTTTCTGGGCTGCAAGCGCACACTGCCGGCTCATGTTGAGCTTCTCATCCACCAATACCCCCAAGTCCTTCTCCTCAG
>WKFP01013371.1:485349-499691 GCA_011057875.1 Pterocles orientalis | reverse complement strand
TGCACTTGGCCTTGTTAAATTTCATGAGGTTTGCACTGGCCCACCTCTCCAGCCTGTCAAGGTCCCTCTGGATGGCATCCCTTCCCTCCAGTGTGTCCACCACACCACACAGCTTGGTGTCATCAGCAAACTTGCTGAGGGTGCACTCCATCCCACTGTCCATGTCTCCAGCAAAGATGTTAAACAACACTGGTCCCAGTACTGACCCCTGTGGAACACCACTTGTCACTGGCCTCCACTTGGACATTGAGCCATTGACTGCCACTCTTTGAGTGTGGCCATCTAGCCAATTCCTTATCCAGCGAGTGGTCCTTCCGTCCAATCCATGTCCCTCCAACTTAGAGACAAGGATGTCATGTGGGACTGTGTCCAAAGCTTTTCACAAGTCCAGGTAGATAATGTCTGTTGCCCTTCCTCTATCCACCAGCGCCGTGGCTCTGTCATAGAAGGCCACCAAATTCGTCAGGCACGATTTTCCCTTGGTAAAGCCATGTTGGTTGTCACCAATCACCTGCTTGTTTTCCATGTGCCTTAGCATAGATTCCAGGAGGATTTGCTCCATGATCTTGCCAGGCACAGAGGTGAGACTGACCGGTCTGTATTTTCCTGGGTCTTCTTTATTTCCTTTTTTAAAAATGGGGGTTATGTTTCCCCTTTTCCAGTCTGCGGGAACTTTCACCAGAGTGCCATGACTTCTCAAATATGATGGATAGTGTTTTGGCAACTTCATCTGCCAGTTCCTTCAGGACCCGCGGATGTATCTCATCAGGTCCCATGGACTTGTGCACCTTCAGGTTTTTTAAATGGTCTTGAACCTGATCTTCTCCTACAGCTGGCAGTTCTTCCTTCTCCCAGTCACTGCCTTTGCCTTCTGCACCACGGGCAGTGTGGCTCGAGCTCTTGCCAGTGAAGACTGAGGTAAAGAACTCGTTAAGTACCTCAGCCTTCTCTACATCCTGAGTCACTAGGTCTCCCACTTCTTCCAGAGGGGGCCCACAGTTTCCCTAGTCCTCCTTTTATTGCTGACATACCTATAGAAGTTCTTCCTGTTACCCTTAATGTCCTTGGCCAGATTTAATTCTGTTAGGGCTTTAGCTTTCCTAACCTGATCTCTGGCTTTGTGGACAGTGTCTCTGTATTGTCCCCAGGCTACCTGTCCTTGCTTCCACCCTCTGTAGGCTTCCTTTTTTTGTTTGAGTTTGCTCAGGAGTTCCTTGTTCATCCATGCAGGCCTCCTGGCATTTTTGCCTGCCTTCCTCTTTGTTGGGATGCATTGCCCCTGAGCCTGAAGGAAGTGATCCTTGAATACTGACCAGCTTTCTTGGTCCCCTCTTCCCTCCAGGGCTTTATCCCATGGGACTCTTCCAAGCAGGTCCCTGAAGAGGCCAAAGTCCGCTCTCCTAAAGTCCAGGGTAGTGAGATTGCTGTGTGCCCTCCTCACTGCCCTGAGGATCTTGAACTCCACCATTTCATGGTCTCTGCATCCCAGGCTGCCCTTGAGTTCCACATTCCCCATGAGCCCTTCCTTGTTGGCGAGAACAAGGTCCAGTGTAGCCCCTCAATGGGGGTGTGATCCCTCCCTGTCCTTATCTCAACCCACAAGCCTTTCATGACATTTTCTCTGCCCTGTCCAGCTGAGGAGGGGAGTGACAAAACAGCTTTGATGGGCACCTGGCATCCAGACAGGGTCAACCCACCACAGCTATCAGGATGACGTGCAGTTCTTCCTTCAGCTACTCACAATAATGAGAACATGAGCTAAGAACAGTCACCAGATTGTCCAAGTCTGCTGAAGATCTCTAGAAGGGCAAGACTTCTAAACTTCATGCTGACCAGCACCCCAAAGTTCACAAAGTGCTTTGGTAAGATTTTGGGATCTTGAGGCATTTGGAAGGAGGAGTAGGAGAAGCTGGTAAGAGCAGCCACTTGTCTGTTCCAAACATTTTTAATTCCTATTGATGATGATTGTGCAGTGAATGAGTAGAGAGCATGCTCACAGTATCCTGTAGCATCTAACATTAGAATAATGGAAATTAATGTTGGAAGGGTCCTCTTGAGATGATCAGTCCTCTGCTCTGTAGCAGGTACAATTAGATCAGGTTGTCCTGGGGTCCAGTTGAGTTTTGAATATCTTCAAGGGTCAAGATCCCACAATGTTTCTGGTCACCTTCTCCAGCATTTTAACACCCTTGTGGTTTAAAAAACCAGCAACAACAAAAAAAACAGCAAGTTTACCCATTATCTGATTGGAGTTTTTGGTTTTCTGACACTCATCCTTACTATACACCTCAGATAAACCTGACTTTGTCTTTTCTCTACCCTCCTAGGAGGTAGTTGAAGGTAGTACTATCTTCTTCCAATGGGATAACCTCAGTTCTTCCAGGCTCATCTTGTGCAACATACTCCAGGTCCATTTGCATCTTTGTGTGGTCACAGTGCACTCTCGGCGCATCCTACTCTGTTCTGTAGTGACACGGGTTGCCCAAGTGGTCCCTGACTGCCTTCCTTCCTGTAGCTTATGCTTCAAGGTATAACACAATAGAAGGAGGCTTATGTTAATTTTCCTAATTTTTAGTGTGGAATCTTCCATAGTGAATGGGAAGGGACCTGCGAGACTCCTGTTCCTCAAGATGCTATGCAGTGACAGTAGTGTGATGCAGGTCTCCACTGTGTCCTGCTGTACTTGCTATCCACCTGTGATTTATAACCCTCCTACGTTATTCTGTATTGTATACTGTTGTTTGCATACAGAGTTAGACAAAAGGAGCTAACACAATGAGGGTAATACAGACACTTCTGTACAGGTGCTTTGAACATTTGAGTGATTGACTTTACAATCATGGTGTTCTTGTAATGTGGCTTTGTTCATTTATTTGTTTAATTTTGTCCTTTGAAAGAAACTCCTCTAGACTCTAGATTATTTTAGTTAAACTCTTAGGACTCTAAACAAACTATCCTGTCAGGTTTCCAGATCATCCTTCTCCTGTGCGATTCTGTTTCATGGAATTATAAATACTTACTTATCTTTTCTATGATTCCATGGTTTCGGTGCTTACACATTATCCTTAGCATTTATCTCAGGATGATACCACTCCTAATGCAATCTGCACGTTTTTTAGCTCCCTTATTTTTTTTGCCCACAGATATTTAATTACATTTGGAAATTCATACCCACCTCTGAAAGTCTTAGGATATGTGGCAGCTTTGGGATAGGAAAGACTGTGTTAATGCATAGGTAGTGATATGCTTCTAAGCATGTGTGTCTGTATCCCACAAACTTTGGGTCAGTGCATGAAGTCAGTTGCTCAGCTCTCAAAATTTCTTCTGCGCTCCCCTGTGCTATCAAAATACTTTTCACTGCAAAATAGATTAACAGGGACATGGTTCTGTAAACCTGTAGCCTCACAGAACACAGCCAATATGCATATTAACTTCTAATACTCACAGAACCCATGCCATTTATCTTAGTTAAAATTAATGCCTAAAATTCTTAGCAGCAGTTGTCTTTATTTCTCCATGACATGCACTTCAAATGGCAGTACCCCCTTCCAAATCCCCCTTGAGTATTTTATCAAGTCTGGATAGACAGTTCCCAAAGCAGTTCATATACAGTAATGTAAAAAATGAGCTAATTTTATGCTTTCTTTTTGTTATTGGTTGAGTTTTTGATTTGTTTTCTGTTTCTATCTTACCTCTTTCCATGGTTATGAGGTGCTCTTGGTATTCCGTTTGGCTGTTTGCACACTGGAGATACACTTGCTTTCTAAAATCTGTGACAGCACCTATCTAGCACTGGAGAAGGAATGTGCAAGCCACAACACACCTTGTACTAGGCAAATGCTAATGTCTGGTATCAAAGAAGGTGGCAATAGTTACTTTTCCCTGGAGGCTTGGAAAGGGACTTGAAAAGAACCAACCTTTCAAGCTTTCATTTCTTACTTTCATGCACTCCTTTTCCAAAAAGCATCTCCTATGCTTAGTTCAGTTTAAAATCATGCCAGACTAAGCCATTTTAAACTGTACTGGTGTTTCCCAAGCTCTCATGGAGTATCCCTAAAATTGAGCTATATTCTATTGTTTGAGGACTGGGAGAAATGTGAGGGGAGCTGGAAAGAAATTCAGAATATAGAAAACAGAAGGATAATGTAGGAACCAAGAGCAAGGATCGTCCTTATGACTCAGGTGTTGGACTGGCTCTGGATCATTTGTGAGACCCCTGGCTGCCTGTGTAACCATTGGCAAGTCTCATGATTTCTTGGGTTCCCATCCTCACTTTATAGATGAGGAGTTAGTGGTCCCAACTTTCTCTTTGTACATCACATCTATTTAGTGAGCAACTCGGAATAAAAACTAGTAAAAAATGGGAAAGGTTTTTTTCTTACATCTTCTGTGTCGAGTGTGCACGTCGTTTAGAAACTCTAACCTAGCTGAAGTTCTCCCAAGAGATGCAACGCTTATTAACAGCATGACAAAAATACACTTCAGATAGTCTGCACAGAGATGCCAGCAATTTTGAAATTGCATTCAGGCAATGGCAAGGCCGTTTAGATACAAAAAAAGCTTTACAACTGTTCCAAATACTTACTAGTGGAAGACTGTTAACAGACAGGAAAAAATGGGGAGGTGTCCAAAACCAGCAATCCACCCTGGTGAGAAATACAGCTGCTGGGAAGTGGAATGGTGCTGGAATTCATACCAGGTTGTTGTCTCTGGACACCAGTCAATGGCCTCCATCTTTTATATCACCCTCCCATTAGCCATAAGGATTCGGTGTTTTTCAACTCCTTTTCTCTTGGCGGCTGGATAAGGAGAAGGAGCTTTTTCTCTCAAGTCCTTGCTGAAGAACCATTTCAAAGCTGTTGTCCAGGGGAGGAACATCACTATTCTACCCCACTCTTGCCTCCTGAAGGTCGCTGTTGGGCAGAAAAAAATGGACCAGTCTACCCTTCATCCAGCTGCTTAGCTCCTGCTGTATGGTTCTTTACTGGTGGGCCCTGAGCTGCTTATCTTCATAGTCTTCCTCCCCTCTGAATAACTTTAGGATTTACCTCTGGAATCAACGAGTGCTTTCTTCGGCACAGCGTTGGGAAAGCAGCATGTTTGAAAATCTTGAGAAAGACACCCCATTCCTCCTCCCGCCCCTGCAAATTTGAGATGACTGTAAAACAAGAGAACTAAAGAAAAAAATAATTGGGAGTTCTTTTCCTTGATGTTAGTAGTACTTTTATGGTTGTGTTTTTTGAGATTTTCCACATAGCCTCAAGGAATGGGGAGGCTATTTTTTTGGACGTTAAGATTTCAGGTAACAACTACAAGATTCCAGCTGCTCGGGCCTCAGGCTTCATGATACTCACCGATTTATGTGCACTAATGTTAAGAGATTTGGCAGCACTTCAAGCAACCGAGTGAAAACAACGTGTTTATTCTAAGCTTCGCTCTTGCCCTTTGACTTGATAGCGGCTGTGCAACTGGCCTGGCTGCTCAGCTCCGCTCTGCCGGAGCATGGGAAAAGTAGGAGCAGCAGCAAAGAGACAGCTGGCTTGCTGCTGACTTAAAAAGACATCATTGCGTTACGCCACACTTGGTAAGTTATCTTTGCAATCAGAAAGGCCAGAATTTACCCCCCCCTTTTTTTTTTTAAGTGGGAGGTAGGCGCTGCACGAATTGACCATGGGGATTCGGCCGTGTCGAGTAAGGCGTCCTGTTCATCAGTGGCAAGGTGGTTTTTCAGCCCTGAAATGTAAAGTTTTTCTGACCCTTAAAAAAAAAGATCTCTGCTGGACGCCTTTCAAATCCCCTTTAAATGAACTGCTTGTAGTCTTATTAGGATTTTATTTTTCATTTTTAATATGTGGATTGTTTGAATGGAAATATTAAAGCCAGCACAAGCAACAAAGGTGGATTGCCAGTAAAATAAACAGTTTGGCCTCTGACTGCACAGAGGAAGCCAATCAAGTCAGGAAAACATTTCCTAAAAGTCAATTCTCTAACTGTAAGACTATTCTAATAGCTGCTTCTTATTTAAAACCTGCACTATTTTGTAGATTACTAATCCACACATTTAACTCAGTGTGGAAGTGGAAGTGCAAGTTAAGTGACATTCTGCTTCCAAAGTGATACTGATATTATGAAGGGCACTACGCTGATACATGAAATACGGAGTTAAAGTGAATGGGAAGCAACAGAGATGTATTTCTGAGAATGTAAAAAGAGCTTGCAAATTATAGATAATGAAGTAACATAGTATTTACATGCATATAGGGTGCTAGTAAAATTCTAGCTCTAGATGAATATCATTGAAAAATTATGATAGATTTGTGTCATGCCAGACTTTTCGCCTTGTCTCTTTAAAACTCTTACGGTGAAACTCATAGGGAGGTATGTCTTGCCCAGTTCGCATTTACTGTTGTAAAAGTATACATAAGTAGAAGACTCACTGGTAAGGGAATCACATATGGGACTCTGTACTGGAAGTCACTAAGCTGGTGAGTGTATTTTACACCTATTTATGTTGAGCAGGCTCAGCAACTTGCATGAGAAATGTAATGTCCTGAAGGGCTGACTTCATAATTTGTGGCTGTGTATATATTTCCTTCATGAAACCACATTTTATGTTTCTTTATTATCATTATTATTTTAAAGGTTTTTAATGACTCACCAGTCCCGTTTCTTTTTCCATAAGCCCTGCTACCCCGTCTTCAGTATTCTGTCTTTTTAGACTTCAAATCTTGGCTGTGGTGTTGAGGATCATGTTGCTGGCTGGGGACATCTGGATGGGTTTGAGATCTGTCCATATTGTAATCAGGTCTCTTAACTGTATATTTTGAGTCCATGTTTTCATTCTTCCTCTGCATTTCTCATTGTTTTGTATCCTCTCTATTTGTATGAGTGTATGCAGTCTCATGCAATTATATTAAAATGGTTTCCTTATGCGTGGTACGAATTTTTATGGCTTTACATTCACTTTCTTTCTTTCTTTCCATCATGTTTAAATAGGTAGAATAAGTTAGGTAATATGTACACAGGGACTGCTCCACCGTGGACCGGAGCTCTAGCTATCTCTGTTAACACATGCTGTAGCCAAAGAAGTTTACAGCATGCAGAGGGAAAAGGTTATTGTTAGTGTAACTGAATAAGTATTAGGGTTAATATCTAATGTATAGGTCTATGTAATGGATAGTTTTTATTCATCATAAAATGTTCAAATGACTTACAGATGTATGACTGCTGCAGCTGTTGCAGACCTTGTAATGGCATTAGGCTCTGACTCAGAAAGCAGCTCCTTTGCCAAGAGATTCTGGCAGTGGCTACAGTGGTGATATTCCCATTGAAAAAAGTATTGTCAGCAGTGGAGGTGGTGATACAAAACTGAACTGGAGTATGAAAAAGGGACAAGGTTGGGTCTAGGTACAACAAGAAAATGAGGATTCTGAAAGCTTTTGTTCGTTTGACGTTTAATTCTATCAGTAGCATCCTACTGCTACGTGGTCTACTAGGGAAGCAGCTGGAATTTATAGTCACCACAGATTCTGGCTACATGCAGCTTATGCTATACTAATTGGGGAAAAAACACAAAACACCAACCTTGATAATGTAAAACTTTGCTCCTGAGTTTTAAAAAGAAAAAGCAAGCTACAGTCCCTACCAAGAGATAGAATTGAAACTCACTGTGCAAACACAGTCTGTCACACAAACTGTGCAGGACGGGAGTTCAGTTACCAGCTGCCTGTGGAGCCTGTGCAGCCAGGGAATATACTTACCTAGCAGTCAAGCCTATGGATGCATATAGTACTCTGAAATAGTACTGAGGGAGAAAAAATATCCCCTGCATGTTTTGTGATGGTATTCCTAGGTCTGACTGAAGTACAGAAAATAATAAAGACTGATATCTGAAATAGGCACACATTTTATATGTGGCATGTCATAGTGAGATAAACATGCTGGGTTTGATACAGCTTTTTGATTCCTGTGCGACTGGAAAAGCAGAAACATGATCATTTTTAGAAGAGAATTGGAGAAGGCAGTGCAAAACAAAAGCACAGTTTTGACAGGGTTCGGTGATAATACTCAAAAGAGTAGGACTGAAGGAAGCAAACCCTAGAGACAGCTGAACTGTAAATCCCTGAAATGGTGAGGGAGTGTAACAAGAGTCACTTCTCAATGAAGAGTGGATTTTGTTGCTGCTTTTTCTGATGCTTTAAGCTACTTACGGAGTATATGGGTTAGTCATGAAATGGACTGCAATGCTGACTCTCGCTCTCTATGAACAGTTACAAAGCCATAAGCAGTATTGTTTCTGGCACTTTTTGAAAGGCCTCTGCTGATTCCAGTGTGTTCTTTCTGACACTGTTCAATGTCATATTTATAAAAGTAAAGCTACCAAAATATACACATTATTAGAAAAGAGATGCAATCTACATGAACTTCACTTATTAGATTTAAAAATCCCAAATCCCAACCCTTCCTGATGTGACTTATGCCTTACATGAGTAAAAGGGAATGAGATACTAATAGCTCTCTTCTCCGGGGCCCAAAATTTCTTGGATAAGAGAGAAAAAAGCCAGCCAGCATGACTGCATTGGCTGTTCTTTGGGGCTGTGAGCTGGGACCTAGGTATACCCTCTCCTCAGTAAGTGTACTGCTCACTAGACAAAGGGTATTCATTTAGTCTGGATGAGTCTTGGTCAGCAGACCAAGGTCTGCCAGAGAACTTTACCAAGGTCCCATCAGTGGGAAGCAGTGTGTGACAGCAGTGGGCTGTTGGGCACACCAAGCAATTCACCCTGCCTCAGGGGCTGCACTTCAGCTCTTTCCTAAGACCCTGATGTGAAGTATACAGCTTTCTGATGGATGCAGGATGTGATTCAGTATGGACATGGGGCATGAGAGCAATCAGGGCATAGTACAGGGCAAATTTTATTTCTGGTCTGGTTCTGGAGCAGATGTGCTCAAATAATCCCACAGAGAACCATTCCATTGTCGTCTGCGCTGGTCAATAAATAGTGTGTGATAAAGAGGAATCTCAATAATGGATGGGTGCAGCTCCTGTCCTAAGAGGCCCTATAGCAATGGTATGAGGCATGTGATCTGCAGATCTGTGGGATTTCATGCACTTTTTCTATGGGAGGAGACTGAAGTCTCTCTCAGGCAATCTGCACCTGCTCTGGGAAATAAACAGGATGTTGCAAATGGAAAAGAGCTGAACAGTCACTGCCCTGCACCTTCCAGGTTAGACTGTCCATGGAGGAGGTGGGTCTGTATCCTTAGGCACTGCAAAGCTTTGGGAGCATGCCTCTTGGGATGTGCCTGTGGGGCACTATGCAGCTCTGTGCTGCAGATCCCCAACCCAAGTCTGAATGGGCCAGTCTTTCTCGGAAAAAGGCGGAGAGCTTGGCAGGGATACAAGCTTGGATCCCAGAAGCAGTATTGCCTTGCTCTTGCTAGCATAGCACTCAGTCTCAAGCTAATTGCCTTGCCTCTCAGCCCACCAACTAAACTGGGCACAGCATGAGGCTGGTATTCTACTGCATCCAGACCCAAAGCTATTTCATGCAGAGCCAGTACAGGGATCTCTGTATGTTATTGCTCTGCAAGCTGTTGACATAACCTTACTTTCCCAGAATGTATTCTCATCAATCTTAGAATGTATTCTCATCAATAAGTGTTAGAAAAAATATCCAGAAAGTGTCCTGTATCTCCTCTTTCTTGTGAGTAAAGGCTGACTTAGGTAGTCTAACTCCAGGAGTTAGACTCACTGGCTCACTGGCTGGCAAAGGGACATTATAAAATTGCAATCTGTAAGTGGGTTCAGAAAAGAGAGGAGAAGTCTGCTGATGGCTATTGAATATGATGGTCTGATTGCCGCTTCAAATTCAGAAAGGTGCTAAACTATTGACCTCAGGAGTGATTAAGATACACCAGAGGAAGGCTGACCCAGTTGTTTTCATGTTTCTGACACTCTTTCACTAAGAACTTACTACTGGCCAGTGTTGGACTCAAGGTAGTTTGACCCACATGTACGTGTGGAAGGAAGGATTGCCCTGCAGTTAAGCACTGGGTGCCAGCTAGGTCTATCCAGGCTGTCACTCGTGCACGTTTTAGCCTTGTACTCTGATGACAGTAGTTAGTCGTTCATGTTGAGGAAGAGCCTGAGAGTGTTAATGGGAATGCTGCCCCAAACATCAACCATCAGCCGATCCAGAGCCTGGTCCAGATGCTTGACTGCTCCAAGGAGGAAGGGCTTCAGCTAGAAGTGGTGGTAGGAATGTGTATCACATCTGGAATGACAGTGTGGATGTGGCCCTGGAGGATATGGTGTAAGTACTGCAGTCTGGACCATCAGTAACGGGCTTGTCTGCTTTCAGCCCCGGGGTGGATGTGCATGGTAGTTTCTACAAATCTCAACTTGGTGGAGATGAGAAGCGGAATGTTTGTGGAATGCTTCCACCCTTGGCATTTCCTATTTGCTTTTAGCTCAGTGCAGATGCCTGTGTAGAGCTCAGCTTTTCTTTTGCTTTGGGCTAGGAACTCAGGTACCTGGCTAGACAGTTGCATTAGGCAGCAAAGCACCTAATCCTTACTGAAGGCAACCTAATCCGCTCAGCTTAATGGTCTCCTACTCCTTCAGATACTCCCTTTGTTATTTTTTCTCTATTTGCTCAGCAATTTAATTATTTCCTCTTCCATTTGCGAAACAGTGTTAGGAGCAGGCTGGCTGGTTACCTGTTCTCATTCCCTGTTACCAATGCCTCTTGGTTCTTCTAGGCTCCAAAATGCAGAAACCCATAAAAACAGCTGGAAATAATGAGTAATGGAGAGGAAAGACAGGTCTCTATGGACTGAAGAAAATGCTCTGTAGACCAGTGTTTGAGAAACTCTCATTAATGCTTCCTGGTTATTTTTTCTGCATTTCACTTTGCCGAATCCAAATCCCACTCAAGCCAGTGGGAATTGTTCCACTGACTTCTGTGAGAGTTGACTCTAGCCCCTGGTCTGGAAGGTAAACTAGTCTCACTGGTTTTCTTCTATTTCAGTTGGTTTCACTTTCTGCTTCTCATCTTCCAGCATAATGTGAGTGCGTTCATAGTCCTCCATGGTGAGATTCATACAAAGTGTTCTCTTTTTATGTTTTTTTGTAAAATAAAAATCAAGATGTGTATTAGCAATTCCACCTCTGTCCTTCTGACTCTTCTTTTCTGACCTGCTTTTGCCCCCCTCTTCCACAATAAGGTAAAGGAAAACATCTTTTTAAGTATAACACATTTCTGAAGAAATTTTGCTGTCAAACAAGAAGATACTCTCAACTTTTGGCACCATTAAAAATTTGCCCTCAGAAGGCAATCTGTTTATAGTATCTCAAGTGGAAAAAAGATATGTTGGGTTGTGAAAGATGTTTGTTCCGTCACCATGGAAGCCCTCATGCAGTTCCCAGGGCAAGGCATTGCACATTGGGAGGTGACAGTGGATTTCTACATCACAGCTCAGTCTTCAGTTTCTAAGTGGAAACTGTACTTTTACAAGCTGTTTTTCCTAAAATAGCAGTTTATTCAAATTAACATCTCTGATGGCAGAAAACAAGTGATGTAGAGTGTGGTACTACCGAACATACAGAAAGGAACATTATCTTATAGAGCTTTGGGGGTTTATCCTCCAGATTGCCTAAAATTCTTTCCAAGTAATGTGTTAAGATATCGGTAATGCAGTGACTCAACCATATAAACAGATGGAGTGAGTAGTATGCAGCCAGTGATTCAGCTAATGTACAGCTCTGGAAATTAAAATTTGGTTTAACAAGAAGAGAAATGTTGGGCAAGGCATTTATAATTTTTCCTTTTTTGAAAGAGGCTTTAAGGATGTTGGGTTTCCTACTGAACAGAGAGGGTGGAAAAACAAGCCAGTAACAGCTCATCAGAAGGATGGCATCTTGATCACCACACAGAAACTCCTTGCAGTAGTACAGCACCGCAGTGCCAGCTCTTGGTACGAGCCCAAGTCCTGCTGTGGGACATAAGCTCTTAATTTCTCCAGAGGGAGTGTTCCCAGCTGAGTTACACAGATCTCCACAAACTACTTTAAGCAAAGCTTGCCATTTATTTAGACTGAGTTAACTCGTTAATTTCAGCCTTAAAATCTCAAAAGCCATATCCATTATAAAATAAGTCACACATTTTTCCCAGGCTCCTCCTATACCACGTAAAGTTGTGGCTGCAGATGTGAACGTGCTGTGCCTGCAAACAGGGCGCACAGAGGTTGCTCTTTGGAATGCTCTCCAAACAGCCAGAGGACATCTAAGTCATTGACATGTCTTATTACGTACTTTTCTTTCTTGGAGTGATGAAAGAAGAAACTGGTTTGCTGCAGAGGCCTCCCATTGTTGAGAGATCAGCACTTAAAAACTCACCTGATTTTTATGGGAATCTGGGGAAAACCCTGCCCTGTTTATATTATTTCAGTCTTATCACTGCAATTATAGTCTTTATTTGATAAGTTATGAGTACAGATTACTGCCACCTGCATGCAAGCCCATCCCTTCACCTCTATGTAAATGTTTCTTTTGAAAACTTAACTATGAAAGAGTTGCAAAGTACACAATGAAGAGCCATGAGAAATCTCCTTTTTCTGAATAGACTAAGTGCATATGACTGTTATATTATGCACATATTTAGAATGTATGTAATATTTAGAACTTGTACATTACTAAAGGATGTCAGAGTAAGCCTAATTTGTCTTGCAACTATATGTATGATCCAGTTTTGCCCTCTAATACATTTACACAATCAAATTGCGACTGAAAGTGTGTTTCAGAGAATAGATTTGGGAGAGTGCTTTGCTCATGTGGTGAGACAGGACCTTAATAGCTTAGTGTTTGCAAATATTTGGTCCAATTGTGAGGAATGCTCTTATATATCCAGGACTGTTCTCAGTAACCAAGTAAGGTCCTGACCCTACAAACATATCTGTGCATGCTTTAAGTAATGAGCTGTACTTAATCAGCATATTTAATACGTACAATGGGAAAAAAAGTAACAGAAGTTTGAGAATCTGAGTATTCTGTTATTTGCAGTTGTAAGCCTAAATATTGCAGAACCTCACTTTAACATACTTGAAATTTGCAACTACAAAATATTAAAATGGCATTTCATTCACCCTGGCATGTAGCCTTTGCTTTTTTAGGGGGGAAAAAAAAAAAAAGCGGCATTCTCACATTGCATTTAAGTGAGTACACCCATACCAACAGAAGTTCATAGCATAAAACTACATCAGTTGTGTAATAATCCTTATAAAATGTGTAGTATGGAGAATTTCCTCACAATTGCTGTCTTCTCTCCTATGTACTGTCCCTTGTCCTTTTGCAGAACTGATGACAGACAACAGTTTGTTTGGAGAACTAGAAACTAAGAAAGAAAAGGGCACCTATATTTTCCCTTTGTTTGTTTGCTTGCTTTTGAATCACTGTCTCAGTTACTTATACATTCTTTTCCCCTGCTGCTCCTTTCCTCCCAGTTCCTTCTGTTTTCCAAATGTTGCAGGCATCTCTCAAAAGACTTGTAATTTTTAGTGTTTTTCCTAAATCTTCATCTCCCAGAGTCATTCCAGTCATGGTATTTTAAAAATTAAGCTTAGCTTTCAAGCCTGCAGAGGCTGTATCAGAGAGAACTGAAGATAAATGAAAAGCAGAGGCCTGTTGATAATGGTTGGGAACAGTGCATCCAGTGAGTTTAGAGATGGGCAACTGAAAAGCACAAGTTAGATCAAGGGTGATTTTTAGGTTACTTTTTAATGGGAATGAGGCTTATATGGGCATGGCATATAGATAGAGGGGGTGCTTCCATCTTGTTTAATAACACTTGAACCTAGTGACTTACTTCAGCACTACAGGAGATAGGATTAAAGCTGTCAGAATAATTTAGTTTCTCATGAAACTCATGAAAATAAGTTGTGGAGCCAGGAAGATGTACTTCCTGAATGATGGAAAGTCTGCAGCGGGAGCTTTTAGGCAACAACATCCACTGGCTAAAGAGAGACCTTATGTATACCACAACTTTGGAAGATATTTCAAAGTTTGCACCCTAGACACCTAAGTTAACAAACCACGAGGTACAAACATGTGGGGAACCTGGCTTTCTCAATTCTGGTGCTTGGGTTGTCACATGCTTTAAGATTGAGGGAGTTAGAACATTTATTAATATAATAAAAAGCGTAAGAGGATGAGGAGGGTACAGCATGGAGTAACCTTAATTACAAAGCAGAAAAAGAGATGGAATTACTGGGGTGAGGGGAAGACAGCAGATGAGGAATTTCTACACCTGTCATGTGGGGGGGGGGGGGAGCGGGGGAAGAGC
>WKFP01013371.1:439289-484761 GCA_011057875.1 Pterocles orientalis | reverse complement strand
GAGGAAAATTCTGGAACGGCCGCCGTGTAACCGTTGTCTCCTGTGGGCGCGCGCCGGCGGGGGCGCGCAGGCGCTGCGCGCGCGCGGGGAAAGGGAGACGGGGCGGAGAGGGGAGCGCGAGCTGCTGCTCGGTGCCGCGCGGAGGGGACGCGGCAGCCGCGAGGAGGAGGGAGCGGGGGCGACGGGAGAAGGGGGGGAGGCGCCCTGTGGGCAGGCGTTCCTTGGGGGAGGGGGAGTAGGGCAAGGCAAAGCCGGAGCGCCCGGCCAGCAGGGGCTCTCGGGGGTCCTCCTCGCCCCCGCGTCCCCTCCTCTCGCTGCCCTGCCAGGCCCCGCTGAAACGACCCAGCCCAGCCTGGGGAGCCCTCGCCTTTGCTAGGGATCAAACCGTCACGGCAGCTGCCTCTGCTCAGCACCTGCCCCGGGCCCGCCGGGTGCGGCCCGTGGGGCGGGGGGTGGAGGACGGGGGCTGCTGGCGGCAGTTGGCCGCTGCGGCCGCGCGTACCCCCCCGCCTCGTCCCTGACGCCGTGGGGTGTCGGTGGGGGTAGGGTGGTGACCCCCAGACCCTGCTCCCGGCCCTGGTGCTGCTGAGGTGGCGGCGCGGTCCTCGGGAGAGCGGGGGCGGTGTGTCTTGGGCTCTGCTTTCCCCCCACCCGCCGCCTCCGCTCTCATTCATAGAAAGCAGATTCTGTTAGAGGCTGGCACTTGGGGCAGTGTGCGCAGTTCTGGCGTAGAGGTGGTTTCTACCCCGGTTTTTTTTTTGTTGTTGGGTTGGTTTTTTTTTTTTTTTGATGTGACCTCATTGTCTCTTGGCTCGGTTAGGAGTAGAGGATTTTTGACACCTAGACTGAGGCTTCCTGAGCGTTTACACAGCCGCAATTAGGAGTTGAAACTTGACATTGCCCAGAGGCCCTGCTTATGATGTGTGTAAACAATAATAAATCAAGTGCTGGTTTTATCCTGAAATATTGCTTCAATTAGCCACATGTCCCACGTCTCTGTGGAGTAGTCGATAGCTTTCCCTCGTTCCCACAACATGAGCTGTATGGGCAAGGGTTCATCAGTTAAGAATATAAGTAGTTAACGTGTCTAGTATTTTCTGTGCATAGCTTATCACTATCTTTTTTATTATTTCTCAAATAGTTTCTGTTCTAACTGGGAGCATAAAATGTAATTTTAGAGAGACAGTAACAGGTTTGTTTTTGTTTTGTTTTGTTTTTAAAATCTGCTGCTGCAGTTTGTGACCCCTTTTTGTCAGGTACATCTAAGTAAATGACTAGGGTGGTTTTGGGAGGGAGAATGAGACTCCAGATCTGGTATGATAGCCTTATAAGTGAATTTTTATGCCACACAATGAATTACTCCTTTCTTTTTTTTATTTTGGTCACATAGAGTTAAGAGCTGTCCAGGCAAGATCCATTTTTGTCCTGGCCCCTATTTGGAATATGATGTATGCATTCCATTAAACATCACAGGAGTAGGAAGAATGGACAATATGTTCTGGTCTGTGGATGCTGGAAAACAGTTGAGCCCACATCTTACAGGAGGGTAGCAGGATGGTGTAGATAATTTTC
Source organism: Pterocles orientalis (assembly GCA_011057875.1). Taxonomy (NCBI): domain Eukaryota; kingdom Metazoa; phylum Chordata; class Aves; order Pterocliformes; family Pteroclidae; genus Pterocles; species Pterocles orientalis. The sequence goes on along the minus strand of WKFP01013371.1, from coordinate 483,189 downwards.
AGTGTATGCTAAATGTCTCATCTAAATTTTTTTTAAAGGCTAAATAATTTTTTCTTACTCTTTTTAAAAACGTGTGTATAGGTTGTTCATAATCCCATTTGTAATCTTGTTCTAGAGCATACTCTGCAGAAAGTTTTGCTGGTGTAGATTGATTAGAGGAATTGTAGCAACTACAGCTTAAGAAATTTATGCACCTCACTGTTCTCCGTACTGTGAATACACTTACAGGTTGTTCCCTTTCCTTTATGGGATATAAACTGTTCATGGTCTGCATGTGCTGTGGGGTTATATCCCTTTAGTTATATGTGTGTAGTTAAAGTGATACAGCTTCTGCAGCTGGGTAAGTGCTGAAGTCTTGTTTAAGAACTAGTCCTGGGTAGTCCCTGTTAGCTCCTTTATGGATTATGCTGAATAAGGAAACAAATTGTTGTGATTGTATCAGAAATCCTTCTATGTATTTACAGACCTTGTCATTGCTAGAGTATCAAGCAACAGCAAATGCATTTTGAGTGCATTTTCTACATAGCTCTGTGAAATAAAATTGCAGAATTATTGTTTTCTGAGTCTGTGTGTAGCCATATATAGTCATTACGATTAAGTTTTCCAGAACTCATGAGGAAAAAACCCCAAAGCATTTCACATTTATTCAGTCTGAAGAAACAGTTTCATGCTTCTTGGTATGACATTGTTCTTAATCTATCCAAAATAAGTAATAGATTTTTTTTATGTATGTTCTATCTTCAGTTTATTTTATGAAGTGTATAGTACATTTTTACTGTTGACTGTTACTGCTTTATGTATTTTCTTGTCAAAGTATCTTCAGGAAAACAGTGTAGGGTTTCACTGTTTTCTTAACGTAAGCTTCGGTTAAGTGATGAAAGGCATAGCTCCATTTACCTCATTCGCAGGGTAAGGATAGGTAGTGTATAGAGGTTATTGCACTGCTCTGAGCCTTTGAAGACTGATACTGTTCATTCTCACTGATGTCCTGAGTGATTTTGGGGCATGCATTTTTTTTATCTGTGGCTTTATGTCCTCTACATAAACTGAATACTAACACCTGTCTCATATCTGAATTGAGTCTTATTATCATGTAGTTAAAGTGCTTTGCTGGACTGGAATTTATCTTGTTACCATTTGCTCTGTGCTAATAGGAAAACTGAAGAATTCTTAAAATTTTGTACATGTTGTTACGGTTGGTTAGAGTTTTATTTTGTAGTTGAAAATTTGACTTTGGCATGTAAAATGTTAGTCTAATACTACCTAATGTACAGCCTTTCTTTGTACTCTTTCATAATCTAGATGTAATTTCAAAGATTCAGATTATTTTTTAATATAAAAATAACATTTTTAAACTAAATCCTTGCAGTCTTCCATTAATGCAACTGAAAGGAGTTTAGAATGAGTGAAATATACGTGTTTATTCTAAATATGCCAGTCTTGTAAAATTGATGTCTTCTAGAAGCTGTACTTTCTTTTTCAGAATTCTGGTTTCCAGCTGTATTTTTCTCATACCTTTCCCTGTACTGTAAATTCAGTGCTGTAATAAAGTCATAATAGTTCTGGTTGCTACCACAGCAAGTTTAGAAGTGTTCAGGAGCTATTCAATTTCTTGGAAAAGAGTAACACTTCTGCTATTTTTAAGCCCTGAACTAAGAGCCAAAGCTGAATGATCCATAGAACCAGTACTGTGATAGTGGAACTGCTTGTTCTAATGGCTCTGTTAATGTCCTGAATGAACAGAGCTCTAGTCCAAGTTGTATTTCAGAATATTATGTCGTGGTCTGAGAGCCAAATGTTATGTCTGCAAAACTGGCACACGTGAAAGCTCACAATAAAGCAAATTAATATTTTTATTTTGGTGTAACTAAGACTGAGTTATTGTGTGAAATTTAAAATTCCATAAATGTTACTTCTCTCTTGCAGCAGCTGGTTGCTTCAGTCTCACATATTGAAAGAGTTTGTAGGTTTACAAACTATAAGTCTCGGGAGGGTGGACGGGGGCATATTTTGCCACAGCTCAATGCTGTACAAAACATAGAAGAACCGACTGCTCTTCCAAGCAAGAGGATTCCAAGAGCAAGGAAAAAGGCTGCTGATAGAGTTCTTTCCTTTGCTTGCTTGCTGCCAGATGTTACCAAAGAATGCTAAAGTATTCGCGTTTGTTAGCAGGTTCTTCACTTTGTTCAATAAGATTGTTTCATGTTGTAACTGTAGAACATGAGTGTCATCAAATGGAACTAAGAGTGAGGTAGAAAATCAAATGACAACACCAAGAATCTGGAAATACCAGTCTTTGTTGTTAATGGAGCACTGGCATACTTTCATGAAGTTGGTAAAGGACAGTAACTTGGTTCTGCTGCCAGCAGCGTGGAGATACCAAGTCGTGTGTATTACTGAAGGACAAAAAGGAAGTTGGTACTAGAAGTGGAAATAAAACTTATGTCTGCTTGTTGTCACATGCTTGCTTATCATTCTTCATGTGAACATGCGTTTTTGTTTTAAGTGTAGCAACTGCTCCAGGCCATGATGCTCTTACTTCTTTCTACATATATGTATAAAAGAGCTATTTGCTGTTATCAGGAAGGACATTTAAGTACTTAGTTAAAAGGTGATTTTTTGAAAATGGGAGCTAACTGACTGTGATGATCGAGTACTGTCCCTTAAACTGCTATACCCATGAGTGTGTAACTGTCATCTGCAGCTTTCAGTAAACTCAGGCAAAAAAGTAAAATATGGTAGCTTACTGTTGGTGTACTAAAGAGGGATTTTTTTTTTTAAACCACCAAATTCCAATTTATATTTTATTTGTGAGCTTTTTGGAATTGCCTGTGTTTTTTCTTGAGGATGGAGGAAGCTAGGAAATGTGGCTATACTTCCTATCCTGCTTAGCTTTTTTCAAATTACATAGCAAGCAAAACAAAGGGAAAAGGATATTGTAATACTTACTACTGAAAAATAAAGTCTTAAGTCATTTATATTCAAAGGAAGTGGAGGTGATTATAAAGCAGAAATTGGTGCTTCATATGTGTTTAACATCCCTAGAGAATAGAGGAACAAAAATGTGTGTGGTATGTTTTATAACTAAAGAACTTAAACTTCCAGGTCAGTTTATGATCACTTAATTTATATGTGTTCTAGCCCATTTGTGTGTGTTCTAGGCCAAGATAGTAGCGATGTCAGGAGTGAGATTACCTGGTTATTTTTTTATTTTGAGGTGGTGTTTTCAGTAGTTTATATCTTAGTCATACCGAAATTTGCCATGATGAATCTGTTTGAGCAGGGTTGTTCCAGATGCTTTAAGGTAAAATGACTCAGCCTTTTGAAAATTACTTCAAGAGAAAGTAGATATGTTCATTTAAGGGGGAAAAGGGGGGGACAGGACAGGAATCCTTGTTTGCCTTACTTAAAAGCACATCAACACTTGAGTTCTGGAATTTAGCATTGCAGAGGAGAGATGGGAAGGGAGCGTAAACATCCACATGGAGTGTAGGGCTGTTCCTCGAGAAACTTCAACGAATCATAAGCTCTTGACAAACTGGTTCATGCACGTTACTCAGCAAATATTTAATAACTAAACTATCCGAATATTCCATGTAACACAAACATCTTCCTGTCTCTTGGTCCTTACATGTTAACTGACTGCAGTCATCATCTGGACCAGGTAGTTAAGCATGATGCATCCCACAGCAGTAGGTGATGGGTAAGTTTAATGCTAAGTAGTCTTTATCTGTGCTTCTCCCTCAAGCCCAGAATATTTAGGAAGTAGTCGTACCTGTGGAGGGATGAAGATTGGTGTTCAGGGAGAGGTGGGAAATAGAGAAGGAATCTTGGTGGAAATGCAGTAGGCCCAGGAAAAGGGTGGCGCTAGCAAAATTACAAATGATCAGAAGTGGAGGGAACAAGAGGTGACAAGAGGTGAAAGAAAAGACAAGCTGTATGTTGGTGTGGAAGGAGCCATGGGGAGGGGTGGTACAAGGCTGAAGAGGACAAAGAACATGGATGGGAGAGTAAGGGAGCATGAAGAGCCTTGGCAGCGGGAGCAGAAGAGGCTAGGGCACAGCTCATCTTCCTTGCAAAAACTAGTTTAACTGATTCATTCTGGTTCAACATTATCAAAGAGCTGTGGACAAAATGGAGCAGAATTTTTATTTAATCACTATTTTGAAAAGAAAACAACAGTTCATTTTAGGGCCTAAACTTAATAGCAAAACGAAGTTGTCTGTGTTTCACCAAATGTTAGAGTCAAAAGAGGGAAGAATCTGGAAAAGTTACTGACTGATGGGAACCAGATTTGACAGAGAGTTGCAGGACCAGGATTTTGTGTCAATTCAGTTTATTCAGCTAGACCAAGTTGATGCCTGGATCATTGACAGGCTCATTTTTTCTGAAATCATGAAGGACATAAAAATTATATAACTGACAATGGAACATCTTGAGTCCATTTTAAATGCATTTATTGGTTTGATAACACTCTTCATCTTTTAACTGTACGTCAGTAGCGGTAGGAATTCAGTGTTTCATAGAGTCATTAGAAAATTTTATGGTTTTATAATAAAAATGTTGGAAAACTTACGTATGCTTACATAAACTGCTTGCTGGCATTGTAAAGTATTTAGCAATAAAGGCATAGTGAGATTGGTGGTTATTCGGTGTCTTTTTTAATGGAACTGCGAAGTATAAACACATAAGATAAATTTCAGTCATAGTTTATTGAGTACTGATACAAATCATGATTAAAATAGGATTTCCTGTTGCTTTGGTTTAATTAACCTGGGAAGGTATGATAGAACTACTGTCTCCAGAAGTAAGAGATTAACTAAATACTTGTGTGGGTATTCCAAAGGCTTCAATGGCAGAGGAATAGAATCGTGTCTAGCATATATGCAAACCTGTTGTTCACCCATGTGGGGAATGCTGGGGAAATGTGGAGGGTGGGGTTCTGCCTTTTTTTTTTTCTTTCCCCAGATGCAATTGTGTTTGAAAAAGTAATTAAATATCATTAAGTAGGAAAGTTGTACCAGAATCAGTTCCAGCTGTGGAACTACTGGTACACATCCTCTGGTTTGTAAGCAAGGGGTTTTTGGTTGTCTTTCTAATGCAGTCCTATTACCACAATACCAGCAAGGCAGATACTTGTAGTATCTTCTTGATTTTTGGGCCTAAAATGTTACAATGATAGCACATTGGGTAAATGCTGAGGGGGAGAAAATACTTCTCTGTCCTGTGGCAAGTAGATACATGTGAGGAATCATGATGTGAATGCTAGGATTCACAGCAAAAACCGTAAAAAGTCCTTCAGTTTGCAGTGTTAAGAATATAGAAAAAAAAATGTAAAGGAATCTTCACCTACTGTGTGGATATTGGGGATGAATGAGGGAGTGAGGGGAAGTACTTTTGCTCCCTTAGACCCTAATCCCTCAAGAGTCTTAGAGCAATTAAAGAAGGGAGGTTTCATTTCCACCAGATTTTGTTTCCTTTTACCAAAAATTCTGTTCAGTGCCCTTAATTGCTTACTGTTGCTTTATGAAACTAGTAAAGCAAGGTCAAATTACTGTGTGAAATGGGTAGGAGAAACTGAGATGCTACAGGATGTTTCTTGGGTTTGAGAATCTTAGAAGAATGAGGTTTTCATTTTGCAGAAGGTAGGAAAGCAACCTGAGGATTTCCTTCTGCAATACGAAGAGATACCTGGAGGTAGGAAACCTAGCATGCTGGGATGACATTTTATGATTAGACTGGATAGGATTTTTCATCTTTCTCTTCCTTGTTGTTAGGGAGCGCTATGGTAAACTGGCGATTACATTAACTGTGAATGTGAACTGTGATTATGCATGCTTCCTGGTTTAAACACAAAGGATGTATGCAGAATTAAGGAGCTGAAGTTCTTCAAAAGACCCAGATGCTATTAATTCTGCTTGTGGTGTGTGTGAAATTTATGGTCTCTTATGCATCTTAACATCCATTTTATTAGTTACTGCATACACAATTTTAGCTTGTAAAGCAGCACATTTTTTGTAGTACTTTTTTTCATATTTGGTACCTGCAAATAGCAGAATTTCCAGAATTCCTTTAAAATATCGAAAGCAGAGTTTATACAGAGAGTGAATTGCTAAAGGAACACAAATCTTGTCATGAGATAGTCTGTTGTTTGTCATGCGGTGTGGCATTGTGTGGTGATGCTTGGAAGATAGTCTGTGGTAAAAATACTTTGTATGGCTTGTTAAGTTCTGAAATGGGATAATATGAAAGCAGGATGCTATGAAAGATTAATGGGACAACAAAGCAATATATATAGTGTTGGAGAGGTCTTGCTGAATAAAGTCAGTGTTACATAGTATATATGTTCAAAATCCTATAGGCCAAGAAAGATTGATGGTAGCTTGTAGTGCCGCCTGTATTTCTGAAGAAATTTAAGTTTGGTGGTCAATTTTAATTTATTTTTAATTTTCACTTTCTTACACTATAATACGCATTTAGTATTTTTAATGTAATCTCATATTCATCAAGTTTTATATATAAATAACTTTATTGCCCCACCAAACAATAAAAGGAAAAAAGTGACACAAAGTAAATCTCATTTTACTGTAGCAAAAATTGTTTTTGTGGCTTCTTAGGGCTTGTCTCCCAGGGAAATTGACAGCATAGCTGTTGTGTTAATAACTGTTTAGCTCTATCTGCATAGTGCAGCTCCCTGAGGATGGTATTATATTCCTGAACAAAAACATAATCTTTCTAAAAGTATAATCTAAATAATGACTATATTTTGTAAGTACATAAGATAGAGGAAATTAAAGCCACCTTGCAGCTGAATGAGGAGGACTCATTGAGCACAGTTTTAATAAACTTGTGTGCATCAACTTCATGTTGTTTGTCTTAATTTTACTGAACGTCTCTTTGTAGACAGGTTGATGGAGATAGATAACCACTGCAGTAAAGGTAGAATGAATCCCTGATGACACATTGTCATATATATATACTCTATTTATTACTACGATTTGAATCTGTAAAAAGATAAATGTATCTTGATCTTCATGTCTGCTAGTATTTGTATATGTGAATGTATGCACAGGTCTTTGTTTCTTACTAGCTGACATGCAAAATGAGAGAATAACTGAACAGAGGGTTCTTCTATGCTTGAATGAACAAGGTCGTATTTTACATTGTAGTAAAAACTTCAATCATGATACACTTTTTACATGACAAAGCAAGTTGCCCTTGGTTTTTATTTCATAGTTAAGTATCTTCTTTATTATGATAACATAACTTTAAAGCTTTTCTGCAACAGGAATAAAAGGGAAAAAAAACCCCACAACAACAAAAAAATGATTGGCAATAACAATTCCAGGTTTAGGCTCCACAGTGCCTTGATGTTGTCTCTATCCTTTAACAGGTGTATCTGCTCCCTGTTCTTGCCCCCACTGAGATGTGAGAGGACATAACATGCAAGCTCAGGCCTCTCTTGTTTTCTTGTCTGATATGTTTTAGGGTAGACTCTAGTCTTAACTGCTCTCAGGTATCTCTTGGAAGAAGGCAATACGACTGCAATGTCCTCTGGCTCTTTCTCAGCCAGACCTTTTCCTCTGCAGCATCTTTTACCTGGGACTGCATTTTTTTCTCCTGGGCCTTCTCTTTCTTTCTGCCCTCAATATCTCATACACTGTCTAGAAACTTGCCTGTTTCCAGAGTTTCAGTGGAAGGCTTTGCAGGCAAGGCCTTTGCAGGCAACATTGCTTTGCATGTTCTTCTTCGTACATGAAATATTTTTGAGTGACCAGGTATGGCAGCAGTGGTGCAATCGGTTCTTTACTGCAGTTGTTTCTGAATGAAGGGAGGAGGTTCTTCAGATTTGCTGTGGTGAAGTAGTCCTTCTTTATGTCTGTGTAGAGACAAGGAATAGATAGTCCCAAATTATCTGGCAGTGACCTACATTCAGGAGATGCATGAGTAGTGAGAAGTCTTCTATTGGAAAATAGCCTAGTAAGTTGAGGAGGGTGAAAATGAGTACCCAAATTGTAGAAGATAAATAGTATGCAAAGAAGGAAGTAAGAGGATACGCTGTCTTCTCAGAATGGAATTAAGAAGTTACAAAAATGAGAGAAGCCCATTCTTTGGGGACATAGGTCTTTGTCAGGATGAAAGAAAGCGGTAAGAACTTGAATGTGTCATCTACCCCTTGAGGATTCAAGACCAGGTGTATCAGTTTGGATGAAAACTTCTTCTAGCTCAGTATTTAATTTCTAACCAATGACTGAAGTTTATACTGCCATATAACTCCTCAGAGTATCTTCTCTGTTTTTTCAGAGCTAGGTTTCATGAACCAGAGATGGCATCTAGGTTTAGTGACCCTTAGCATTTTGGTTTTCTGTGAACTAGTCTGAAAAACATTAATTCTACACTAGACGTGGATAAGTTTCGGGTCTCAAATCATCTCACTTTCAAAAGTGTTGGAGTTGCTTCCATTCCAGCTGATCCCAGCTGGCAAAACTGGGAACACGGGAACTTTGTCTACCTGAGAAACAGAGAGAATCTGACTCAAGATCTCTCTTGTGTTTTAGCCATCATAAAATTTCAGATAGCCTTTGTACAATGTTAGCGTCTAGAACTTCGAGATAGTTTTGCGGTCTTTCTTTAATGCTTTTCAGCAGTAGTGTTTTCTAAATACATGTTCACAATCCTTTCTACTTTAGTTTCACAATCATTACTACTCTTTAAAAGTGCCTTTAATATATAGAATCATAGAATGGCTAGGGTTGGAAAGGACCTTAAAGATCATCAAGTTCCAACCCCCGCAAACAGATTCTCTTAAGTAATTTTAAGTGGTAATTTTTTGAAACCTTTTTAAAATCACTGAATAGTCCTGTAGCAGAACCTGTCTTCACAGGACAGGTGGTCCTAGCAATGGCTTGTGCCCCTTCCTTACAAAGACGATTACTAAAAAAGCAGAAAAAAATAAATTTGCAAAACATGCAAAACCCCCCCTGTCAGTTTATTTAAACTTGGGAGGGAACCACAATATAAACCAAAACATTTTCTTTAATCATGTTGTCTCAGAAAGTATGTTCTATGTTGTTGTCTCCTTCTGAGTATTTCTCTGTTGGTTTTTAGGTTTCTGTCCTCCACATTGCACATCAGTGGGATCACTGTGCTGGACAAAGATAAAGTCATCTTCAACCTATTGAATGAAAGTGGTGAGCAGCTTTCTCGTGGCCAATATTTTATCTCCTTTAGAAGGCAGTGTGCCCCGAAAGCAAGTGTCATTATGTATTTTGATGGAAAGTGAAGCCAGTTCTAGATGCTTTTCATGTGTCAAACAGGCTTGCTGGGTTTTTTTTGTTTCTTTTTAACTTTGTGTAAGGATATATGTTATAAAGTAAGTGCCAGGTCTAAAGTTAAATAAGAATGAACAAATAGCCATGCTGACTCTGCCAATCTTGCATTTCTCTCTGAAGGACTTCAAAGGAACATGTATAGGGGAAAATTAGAAGGAGCGATTACTCATTAACAAGTCAGTTGGGTAGTTTCGTCACAACCCTAAGACGGTTAGCGGTTGGTTTATACCCTGAAGCATAACTATTTATATCCCTTACAAACATCTGTTGTAGCTTGTATATGTTAAAAATGATACTACTGAACTCCAACAGCTTACTTTCACCTTATGTTAACATTACTGGGTGGTCCCTTTGCTCCTAATTATGAAGGAGTTAAGTAGAAAAGTGAGGAGTGATGTATGTTAAGTGACCACTTTGAGTACATCTTTCAGCTCACATTTAATCTCTTTTCTTGAACACTCCTTAACTTACACAAAGTCTCCATGTTTCTAATTATGATTATCCCTCTTAATTTAGCTTTCTTTCTACTCTACACTTTACCTTCTTATTTTTATTTAAGGCTTGAATGTTTTTTCCTTTCACTTTGTTTTGAAGGATGCTCTTGCAAATTCCCTTTCACCACAGTTATCAATGCAGTTTCTGATTACAGTTCGTGCATCAGCCTCCAGTTTACATGACTGTAAACATTTCCTTGGGTTTTCATCACACTTTATTTTCAAAATAAATAGAATGAGAGTTAATTCTGTTCTGCATGAAGCAGACTGGCTGGCTCTCTTAGCCTCAGGTTATTTTTGTTATTTGTAATTCTTTGAATATAACACAAATGCAGTTTTCCTTCTACTCTCATTTTCTTTAACAAATAATAACTGGCAGTTTTAAAGCTAAGTTGTCCAGAAGTCATGTTCTCTTAAGCTCACTTCAGATACCTTAGGCCATATAGTATTGGGTATAAATATGCTGGTTAAAGATGGTCCTGCTGTGAGTTGATAATTGCCACACATGAGCCAGAAATTACCACACTAATAGGTCAGCGAAGAGCAGGGGTTGTATGAGTGCACAGCAATGTGCTTCAAAGTCAGCTGGTTTACATCATAGCCACCTTTAACAGCGGGTTGAACTAGCCTAGCTGACTTTATGTAAAGAGGATCAGAAATCATTCACGTGTTCTGTGAGCTCAGTGGTAGAGTGGTGGAAGTAATTAGCTCTGGCAGGGTGGCAGTGATAAACATCTGGGAGCGATACCGGCTTCATCTAGTATCGTTTGCAGAACGAACATCTGCTTAGGCTGTGTATCTGCTAACTAGAACTGGATGCTGTCCTAAATTAGGTTATAAAAGTCAAATGTGTAAATACCTTTTCAGTTATTTTTCTTAAAGTTTAACATTGTTTCTTACCACTACTGGATAATGAGGAGATGTTTCTTGTAAGTGAACTAAGGTAACTCCTCAGTTAATTGCCTCAATTTAAGTGTGTGATTAGCTCAATTTGTTCTTCTTGATTTGCAGTAGTTGTCTTCACTAAATCTCATCAGTTGCTATCTTGCCTAATAGCCTAATCTTCTTCTACTGTAGTTATAAATCAGAGGGGAAGCTCTTACAGGGGAAAAAAAGGGTATAGCCACATAGAATTCTTTCCAGCCATTCCTCTGGGAGAAAATAGGGCAAAAGGCCTTCTTGATGAAATAATCTATGGATCTAGCTCAACGCTGTGCACTTCTTTCTTCCTTTGTGTGGCTTGAGAGATTTACAGATGTGGAATGTCTTTTCCTTATGGAAGTCTGGAAGGAAGGGTTGGTCCAGCTTGTCTGATTCTCTAGAACTTCTTGCCATGTCCTATTGTCTTTACCAGTTTACATGTGTTATCTTTGTTGCTTCCCTCTCCATATTGTTCTTTGTGTCACTACTATGATCTCACATCCTTGCTAACTCTAAGACAGTCTTCCTCTTTTACAACTTTTCCCTCTTATTTCCTCATTTATGACTAAGAACTTCATCTTTCTCCCACAGCCGAATGATTTATGTAACAGGATATTGTGAAGAACTTCTTCAGCTTCTAAAACAATCACTAAATAGTGTTTGCTCTTTCTTTATTGATCTGTTCAACTGTTCTGATTTTATTTTGAGGGTAGTCTGGTCTGTGCTTTGGATATCGCAGTCAGAAGTGAAATGTGCCTTTTGAGAAGGAAGAAAATCAGCATTTTGTATGTGTCCATTCACTCTATAAATACAGTTGCCCTGGTTGTAAGTACCATTTTTGAAGGAAAACAAATGTTTAAACGTAAAGCAAATGCTTACAGGGCTGATGTTTTAGTATGTGTCCCCTTAAAGTATTTTGAAAGTTTTCTCACTTTGCTATTGTGGCAAATACTGATTTAAGTTTTAACACTAAAGGATTCATAACTCCAAATAAAAATTTTAAAATCTGAAATACTTCTATCAGTGAGTGTATTTATGTTCCTTTTTTTTATTATTTTGTTGGAGAAATCGGTAGTCTTTTTGGAGGCTCAAAGAAAGAGATACTGATGTTCCGTGAAGACAGGCAAACTGGAACCAGAAAATACTTTCATTAAAGCTATTAGAAAAACTTTAAATGCAGTCTTTACTCTTTTCCTCTGTAAACTGTATTCTTACGAAAAGCATAATTTGTATAGGCATTCCGAAACTGTAGCCTATCTTTTAGCTGGTATTCTACAAACTACCTAAGATGATATTTGCATGTTGTCTACAGACAGAAATTTGTTCAGCTCTGCAAGTAAATGACCCAATGCCAGAACCAACATCTGCTCTGTCGGCTCTTATTTGTGGTTCCCAGGATGCCTTTGTGTGTGTAAAATGGCATAGACTCCCAAAGAGTGGCAGTTTCATTTAAGCATGAGTGAAAGTCAAGTAACCTAGGTTGAAAAGGAAGTCATGCTTGTGTCATCCTGGTGAACTTATCTGGTCTCTAAAGCAGTTTAAAAAAATAAAAGAAAAGAAATTACAGTAATGCTTAGGAATTGCACTTTTAATAGAACTTGATGCAAAGTAAAGTTTGAGGTTTATCCCGAGGAGTTAGGTTTGTCTCTGTGCCTGAAACTGTTAAGTAAACAAAGAAAAGAATCTTGACATTTGTCCTGTGTTTCTTAAACAAAACATTTACTTGAAACTGTTATAACCTGTAGGGGAAAATATCCAGAAATGTAAAAATTGCTCTTCAAAATGGTCATATACTGTAGTAGTATGCAATGGTGAAGGAAAGATGTAAAAATAGTTGAAAAATTTGTTGTGATTGAACACATTACCAAAAAAAAAGTTTTTGTTTCAGATCTTAAACTGGTGAAAATTCTAGTGCTTAGTTCTTTGATACTGACAGAAGTGGAAGAGAACAGAAAATCTGGGATTAATGCCTGGATGTAATCTTTTTCAAGACATGAGCTCTGTCTTTTTAAATATGAATATTTTTATAGTAGCTAAACACTGGACTCATATGTCAGGGAAAACTGAGTTCTGTGGTAGTACTTAATGGTAATAGCTGAATGAATTGTGTGATTTCAGTTGTAATGGCTGTTAATCTGACGAGAAAATGAAATGTAGTTAGTAATTTGAAGGACAAAGTATCTGCTGGTGGTGCTATGCTAAATATATATGTATTTTTTTTAATTACTGAATGTCTAACTTTAAAAAAAAGTTTAACTCATCTGGGCACAAAACTTCAACTAAGGTTTAGAGGGAGTAACATACATAAATTTACTTGTGTTATAAATCCTATTTAAAACTATTATTTCCTAAAGTATCATATATGTCTGTGAAAGCGAGATTTCTGAATTCCTAGGTCACTTTTGAAACTATAAAATCACATAGGCCCAATTGTTTAAAAGCTGTTAGATATTATTCCGTTCTTTTTTGAGCCTTGCATGACTTGAATGGTAGATTCCTGATGTCAGAAGTGATTTGAGACTTTGGTTTCTTAGAATGATTTCAGGCCCTAGCTTTAGAATATGGGATTCATACTCATAGGTCAATAGGGTGTTCCTTAATTCCTTTTACATTTAGTTCATCAGTTGTAGACTGTTATTGTTTTGGTTACAATAATGCTCAGTGTGGTGTTAGCCTTTTCAAAACACAGAAACGTGAATCTTTGCTCGTTTCTAGATTTTATGTATTACCTTAAGTTATTTAAGTAGTGCAAAAATAAATGCCAAAGTTTACTTCAAGTTTGTGAATGTAGAAGAATCACAGACTTATTAAAAATCTTACATTAAAATATAAAATGATCCAATGAACTTTTTGCTGGTGAAACCTATTACATTTTCCAGCTTTTCTTTTTGACAAAATGCATGTAACAATCATTGTCAATAAACTTGCTGGTTTTTTGGGCAGAGGTGTGCATAAATCTTTATCTTTTTTCATCTTTTAGAACTGGATTCTAAGTGGTCACTTTTGTAACTGACTTTTTTTTTTTTCAAAGGATATTTGTTCATACTTACGATGATATGACATAATTAACATTTTATTAACCATGATGGCAACACAGACATTAAGTATAGACAACTATCAAGATGGACAACAGGTAGGTGTGTTTGTTTCTTTGTGAACTAAATACAGTTAGCAAGAGAAAAAAGGTAGTGACTTTTTCCTTAGTGCCTGCTTTGGCATTGTTTAAGTTTCTGTTTGTATTTGTAAAACAAGATCTTTAAAGTGATAAGCTGCTATTCTTTAATACTTGGTTTAAAGGTTTAGCTAACCTTTGCATGCCTTTGCTTAACTTCTGCAAGAATGGTTAGATAGGGGGTTTTCTTCAGAATCTGCTCTTGATGGTTTGTGTGCTGTAGTGTTCCTAATTTTATTAAAATCAAATGGACATCCTTAATATTTTGTGTCTATGGTATTTTGGTGTTCTTATGTGTCTGCAGTTACAATAGATAGATTACATTTATGCAGTCATCGACTTGTTGGTCTTGAGCAAGTGAAGGATAAATTTAGTTATCTAGAATTACATGGTACTTTGACTACACTTAAGTTGATGCAATATGCTGTTGAAAACTGGTAAAATACTTAATTTTAATAAGTTAGATTAGAATTGCGAGTTAGACAGCTGGTTAATGGGCTTCCAGTATCTTGTTTGTGTTAGCAAGCAACTAGCATAATGAAACATACTCGGATATATCTGGTCGTGATGTTTCTTTTTTGTACAAGGGGCTGTATATTGCAACGATTTGCATTGCTAAATTAAAATACTGTTAACTGAAGAAAAGTCATGCTGGTGGCCTGTGCTCTGAAGACCCATTTTTACATTAGTATGTGTCAGTCCTAGGCACTAAATGCAAGTACTTCTGTCAGCAGATGGCAACAGTGGTGAACAGTCAGAAAAAAAAACAGCAACTTTTCCCATCTCTTATAAAAAATATGTTTATCTGAATGCAGTTTGGGATTATTGATTTTTATGGTTGTTTGCTGCTTCTATTGAAATTCTGATTTCTCCCTCTCCTCTCACCTATCTCATGTCTTTTACTTTATTCCCCCAGCAAATACATGCCATACTGTGACAAGTCGGTGAAAGTAATACACGTTTTTGTAAATAATGGATTGGGAAAGAGCATTTTTTTTTCTATTTGTTTTGTATTTTAAGCTTTCAATGACCAAGACAGGTAATGTGTGTGCCTGCTGCTTTTGTAGTTTGGAAACGGCCCACAGAAAATAGCTTGCAGTTTTAAGTGAGCTATTGCCTCCCTGTAGTGAGATAGAGCCCTGACTGGACATACTCTCTCCCTTCAAACTCTGCAGATGTGTGGCTCAACATTTATAATCACTTGTATGAGTCATCCCCTTTTATTTTGCTCTACATTCTTGTCATTAGCCAAGAAATGAGTCCATTAGTTGCTGCTTTTTTTTTTTTTTTCTTCAAGCATTCCAGCTTAAAAATCATCTATGCTTGCCAAGGAAGCTTTTTGCAAGACAAGCTGCTGTTGTGTAGGATACACTGACGTTTTCTCGGTTTCCGATTTTGTTAGGCTTGGCCCCAATAGGTAATGAAGCACAAACATTTTCGTTCTCCCAGACTTATTGTTGGGAATGGTATTAAATTCATTTTGCTTAAGTTGTGTGGAAACAGACTCAATTCTACCAGAATCAGGTTCTCTAATAGTTTCTGGAGGCCAGCTCTCCTCTCAGAGGGTTCCTGTGAGTGATGTGATACGTACATCTCATGAGAAAAGAGGGCAGAGGATTGCATGCTGTAGACTTCCTTTCTGCAGGTGTCGATTATGTCTGCCTGGTGATATCTAGACTAGAACAGTGTCTGTCCTCTACTTGAGCTAGAACTTGTTAGGGTTAAAGTAGGAAAAAAAAAAAAAAAAAGATTGCAGTGATTTCTTGTCTTTGTACAGATGTTCCCCGTGCTCAAAGGGGAGAAAACCAAGGAGTTTGGGCTGGGGAGTAGGAACTATGACTTTCAGAGGTCAGGTTCCTTTAAGACGTTTTAGTCTGAAAGATACTTAGCTGGAGGTGATGGGAAAACTGCATGCAACACCTTCAAAGCACCTCAAAGGCATTACCAGCCACCTAGTGCGGTCGAGGAGATGCTCAGTAGAAGCTGTGGCTCTGTTTTTCTAGTGGTGGCAGATTGTGTAACTGTTGTGTTAAATGGATTTATAGAAGCGGGTAATACTGTTTTCTCCAGTAACTTGGTATTGCTAAAATAATTAGTTTCTACAATATGTTAGTGTGAGTGGTAAAGGTCAGGGGAGGTTATGCTCCTGATAATTGAAAGGTTGAAGAAAGACAGAATATTTCAGTTCTTTGTAAGAAAATGTGCATTTTAATGGACAAGAACAACTTCAGGATCTCTTTTCTTCAGTATCTTGATATAACGTACAGTGAGAAATAAGAAAACAATAATGGAAACTTTCCTTTCTGTTGTTTTCATCTTAAAGGCTTTCTATGCAGATATCCTAATACATTTTTTGGTGCAATGTACTCTAGCACATTCCAAAAATAGTGACTAAAGAGACAAAATCCTTTAACATTTTACTAATGTCTGTCATTCCCATTTTAAAGCCAAATGCTGAAACTTGAAGCGACCTTTACACTATCCATCAAAAAGTGTCAAGGATTAAAAGAGGGGGTTTGTTACTGCTTTAGCTTTTTGTGTAACTGCCAAGTCATACCAACCTTCTGGCAATTTAGTATCCCTTTGCATTGCTATTTCCTTAGAAAACAGTACACTTATTTTATGCCAAGCATGCAGATTTACTTATAACTTACTCTTTTCTACAGATGCAAGTAGTAACAGAGTTAAAAACCGAACAAGATCCCAACTGCTCTGAAACTGAGGCAGAAGGGGTGAGTCCTGCCCCTGTAGAATCTCAGACTCCAATGGATGCAGACAAGCAGGCCATTTACAGGTAGTAATAGACTCTGTTCTGTCTTTTGAAGGGTAAAGAGTAGAGTTTTTTTTTTTTTATTAAGTAGCTTAAAATCAGATGATCTCTTGACTATCTCAGTAGTTTGCAGGAAAGAATGAGATTAAATTAGCTTCACTGTCAGTCTCCTGCCAAGAAAAAAAACTTCCCTTTATTGTGGGATTCTTCAATTTCAGCATAGTTTTAAAGGATATTCTAAAGGTGGCTGCCTTTAAAGCACAAGTGAAATTTAGCAAGCTACTCAGGCTGTTGAACTATGGTCACTTTGTTATTCTGTAGTTTTTACCTTTAATATGAGATTTTATTTTTATTGTAATCAGATTGATCTTTCCTCCCTTTTCTTTAGGGATTAATGATCTATTGCCCAGTCATTAGCTCAAACTGGATTAAATGTTAATGTATAAACACACTAATTTGAGATTTTCCAGTGTTAAGTGCTGTGCTAAGCAGTATGCTCAGTTTTGATGAGGTTAAGTGTTCTTTCACCTTAAGTGTTTTATAAAGATGTAATTATTACCAGTTTGCAGATAAAAAAAAAAAAAGACCAAAAACCTGAAGCAGAAAGATGCATTAACTCATTTACAGGCTTGTGCTAACAAAATAATATTCTGCTCTGAGCACGATTTCATAGGAGGCCTCTACAGCCTGGGTACTATTATCAGTTATGTAAAGGTATTTGTGATGTATAAATAAGGCCTACACTGAAGAATAAACGGAATTTTATCAGACTTTATTTCATAATTTGAATCTGCATTCATCCTATTTGTAAATCCTAACCCTCATTTCTAATTATATTAATGTATCCCTTGCCACTCAATTACAGTGAATTAAGTAGTATTATAACCTTTTAGTTTGTGATTGTTCTCTTATTTAAATATACATATTTTACTGCTTTACTTACCTGTAGTGTGTGTGGTAAATCAAAATGAAAAAAAACCTAAACTTCCGTTGTCTTTTCTATAGCCAGTGGTGTTATACACAGTCTCTTCCAAGACTTGTCTTTCTGTTTCTTACATAAGTGACTATTACCTTACATGAACTAGATGTCTTACTTTTCAGAGGTGTACATATAAGTGAAAATGCTTATTCATGTATTTTAACTTTCATTCTAGGCACCCGCTATTTCCCTTGTTAGCACTATTATTTGAAAAATGTGAACAATCTACACAAGGCTCAGAAGGTACAACTTCTGCTAGTTTTGATGTAGATATTGAAAATTTTGTAAGGAAGCAGGAAAAAGAAGGAAAACCCTTTTTCTGTGAAGATCCAGAAACTGATAACTTGGTAAGTGTAGGCTGTTTCATTTATTTATGAAACATTCATCACATTTGCGTCTTCTTCCTAATTTCTGTTCTCAACTTGTGCTTATAGTTTCTCCTCACGTTTTTCTTTTTACAGGAGATCCTTGTTTATGTTAACACTGAGAAACTTTTTTTAAAATTTCTTCTGACCCCTTTTTTCCCTGTAGACTAACATTAGCCCTTCACAGTTGTTTCCCATTCTAAACTGGCTGGGGCCAATATATTAGAGACAAACAGAAACATATGCTTGCCATAGCCAAGTTGACTCTGCAAATCAGTTTTAGATTGTCAAGTGTATAACATACATTTATCAAAAATGTGATCGATGAAACTTTTTCTGTTTTTTTTTGTTGTGTTTTGTTGTTTGTTTGTTTGTTTTTAATCAGGGTTCATCTAGTTTTGGGTTGTCTTCTAACACAATGCCTTTCAGAATGGTGGGAAAGCTGCTAAAGGAGGATGCATGGTATGATACGTAATGATACACTATTAGTGTCAAGATTCTCGGTTTATTAATGAAGAACTGAAGAATAGGTGTTGGCCTCTTTGACCAAAGTTAGAACAAGAACAGAACTGAACCCCCAAAATCTCAATATCTTAGTTGTTAGATATTTGTGAGCAGATTTTGATGCAGCTTACCTGAAAAATATTTACTGATACAGTCAAAGTATCTTTTAAAGTAGAAAGAAGCATTGACATACTTACTAAAACAGTTCCATGAATAAACCCTGTAGCAGAATGACTCTTGTCACTCTAGGAATTAAAAACAGAACATGAAAAAATAAAAACAAAGACAAAGAGAAATGAAAGAGAATTCTCTTCTATAGTTACTGCCCTAGTGTGAGCATGGGTGTTTTTCTATTTTAATTATTTATTCAGTTTGAAATCTGAGTGGTGTAATACTACACTTTGTCTTACATTTGTAAACAGAAATATGTACTTCAGAATGGTTATAATGAGATGGTCTGTCTGTGAAGAGTATGGCTGTTCCATTGGGGTGCAGAAATCCTTGGAGATTGAGGGCCACTGATACCATCATTTTAGATCTTTCTTGAAGAGGAAAGCACTCTGGCATATTAGAGAGGGGAAGGAGAAAGTGTATTATCAGGATAGAAGGAGATGCAAGTACTTTGAAGAACCATTAGTTTCTGAGGAAGACTAAATCCAGGCTAAAAACTGCAGTTCATCATGGATGCTAATTTGCATATGTACCAAATTTGGCAGGGCCTGTGGTTGTTAAAGGATGACTTGCACACAGAGTTCCTCAAATAACATACCAGTTTCAGGATCTTGTGGTTTGACTTGGGTGTCTAGAAAGTTGACTACTAGGAATGCTTATAATTTTGGAATTGCTTCTTTCTTTATCTCTTTCACTCTGTATTATGTTTGGGTTTTTGTTACTGCCATCAGTGACACCTCTGGAGTGCTGCTTGCACATCTGCTGTGAAGTTGAAGACAGCCATAAAATTTTCCATGGCTCTTTCTTCAAAGACTTTTTTGAATCTACTTGCCTCCAATACTTTACTCAAAAATGAGAGTTAGTTCTGTTCTGCATGAAGCAGGTCTGCTGACTTGCTGAGCCTCAAGTTATATTTCTTCATTTGAAACTCTCTGAATTAAACACAAATATACTGTTTTCCCTTATGTCCCAATTTATTTTCAGAAGCACATCTGAAATCTAATAGTTGGAATGAGTAGTTCTGGCACAGTGAATGAGGAAAGAGCAATGAATGTGGTTAAAATCTTAATTTTAGTAAAGCTGTTGACATTGTCTCTTATAATGCTTTCATAGACAAACTGATAGAATATGGTCTAGATAAATGAGCGGTGAGTTGGACTGAAAACTTGGTGAACTGCTGGGCTCGAAGGATTGCAGTCAGCAGCCTGAAGTTCAGTTGAAGGCTAGTCATAAGTGGTGTACTCCAGGGACTGATACTGGAACCAATACTGTTAAACATCTTCATTGATGACCTGGGTGATGGGACAGAGTGTGCCAAAGTTTAACAAAGGGAAATGCCGAGTCCTGTACCTAGGGAGGAATAACCCCATGCACTGGTACACTCTGGGGGCGAACCAGCTGAAAAGCAGCTTTGCGGAAAAGGACCTGACAGTCCTGGTGGACGCCAAGCCAAATATGAGACAGCAATGCATCCTTGCAGCAAATAAATTCAGTATACTTGGGCTGCATTAGGAAGAGTGTTGTCAGTGGATCTAGGGACATGATCCTTTCTCTCTGTTTGGCACTAGTGGGACATGTCAGGAGTGCTGGGTACAGTTCTGGGCTCCCCACTGGACACAGACATACTGGAGTGAGTGCAGCAAAGGACCAAAAAGGTGATTAGGAGACTGGAGCACCTCTCATATGAAAAGAGGCTCGTCTAGCTGGGACTGTTTAGCCTGAAGCAATGAAGGTTTGGGGGGATATTATCAGTGTATCTAAATACCTAATGGGAGAAAAAAGTAGACAGACTAACTCTTCTTAGTGGTACCCAGTGAAAGGACAAGAAGAAACCTACATAAATTAAAACACAGAAAGTTCCATTAAAACATAAGAAAAACATTTTTACTGTAAGGGTGATTGAATACTGGAGCAGGCTGTCCAGAGGTTGTGGAGTCTCCATCCTTGAAGACAGTCAAAACCCAACTGCACATGGCCCTGAGCAACCTGCCCAAGTTGACCTTGCTTTGAACAGGGAGGAGGTTGGATTAAAAAATCTCCAGAGGTCCCTTCCAACCTCCACTATTCTGTGGCTTCTGTGAGCCTTCAAAGATCGATTTCGGAAAGATCCTGCATGCCGTGGCCTGCTTCATGTGCTTTTGGTTGTAAACAAATGTTCTCTCAGATCTAGCTTACTGTGGTTGTAGATGGGCCTGCTGTGTTCAAGTAGTCCTTTCTGCCAGTTGACCTGTTTGTGATTTTAGTGGTGACAAAGTCTCTTGGCTTATGTTTGAGATGGATGAGGAAGTTACTTGTTTATGTCTTGTATTCCATGGCTGCTGAGGTCAGTACTATCTTAAACTGGAACTACATTGCAAAATCAAAAGTCTTTGGCCTTGAACTCCTGTTCTGTAGTCATATTGTTAGCTGTGACTTTCTATTACTAGATACCAGATGAAATCCGAGTGTGACTTGTACACTGCCTGTCCTGAAAGCTGGGGACTCTCAACAGCTGACATTCTGACAGGCTGTTCGTTTTGTCAGGGGCAATGAGTAGTAGAGCAGAAGTTTGTCAAGTTGTGAAACAGCTAGTATGGTTTCCAGTCTCTTCTTCAGCTTGAAGTATTGGTGCTTGCTCAGAGGGCTGTAGCTGGGCAGTTTTTTCTGCCCTATGTCACATAAATATCTTTATATAGATTAAAAAAATCTATTTTCAGTAGACAGGGATTCTAATACTGTGCACCTTTGTTACATCTTCTGTTCTTGCTGTCCCTCCCTTTTTAACTCCAATGTTAAATCAACCATTCACTTGAAATGAGAAGCTAGTGAAGACTGATAATTAGAAGGAGCCACAAGGGTGGAACAAGTGGGCCAGACAACTTGATTTCCACCTGTGCTCTTATGTGACCCCAGCAGAGTTGAACAAATAAGGTGTAAATGCTTGCTCTGTAGCAATCATTCAACTTGGAGCCAGAGCTAAACTGAGATGAATTGAACATTACAGTACTATAAAGAATGAAATTCAAGTCCTATCTGAGAAGAGTTGCAGACCTGTCTACAGAAAGGAAATTGGCCACTAATTCAGCTGTTCTGGTTTTTTTTCCTTTTACTTCTTTTGGAAGTGGCATGTAGAACTCAACTACGCTGGGTTTGATTCTTTTTCTGTATGTGCATTCGTGTAATAGAGTCAGCAATGGTTTGTGTTCAAAACCTGCAGCACTAAAAAAACCCCACAGAACTGTTGTGGCTTCCCTGCAGTGTGAAGTTTCTGTTGTTGGAACTTTGTCTGAGAGGTGTATAAGATGCCTCTCTTCCTTCCAAGAAAGAGCGTATCACAGGAAAATGGCCTGAGAGCCATTCAATTCTGAGAGCTGTTGAAAGAAAACAGAAGCTCAAGTGCTAGCTCCTAGACAGATTTTTATCAGGTTGCTCTTGAGATATAGGAAGTCTTGATATTATAGGTATGTCTTTACTTTTAACACAGATTCATCTTCAGTCAGAAGAGGTAGTTGTCTTTGGACTGAAATTCTCCCAGGAGTTCTGGTCCATACAAAATAAATACACAAAGAAAGTGGCTTTTCTGTGGTAGTTACATGTTTGCTCTCCAGGAATTACTGGCCCCAAGCAGAACTTTGAAACTTTTCCCTTCCAACTTCACTGACTGACCACGTAGGTTAAAATATTCAGAGGTAAAAGAGGTACAAGCTTATGTTTTTTTGCGGCAAATATTTAGCTCTTATAGATACACACGGCACAGCATATTATTGGAGCCAGAATTATCCTCTATCTTGGAATCTCTTCTATAAATTTCTCCTGTTTTTCAACAATTCTGTTCTCTTTTCTGATTCTTGGTCACTCATCCTGTCTGTGTTTCCATTGATCTTCTCTAAACTTGATGTAAGTGCTGATTAGCTGCAAGAAGTGCTGCAGACCTCCCCTTTTCAAATCAAATCCTAGTTCCTGTGGGAAGGAAGTGGAAGCTGTAGGTTGTGCTCATGTTTTACTTACTAGACTGGAATTGTGCCTTCCCAGAACTTTGACTTCCTCCACATCTTTTTCAATTGTTACTTTGCATCCACCTTAGTGGATTATCATGCATTGAAGTATGTTCAGCTGTATCCCTGTGGCATGGAGTAACATCTGTTGGAACTCCTTACGCTTTAGTCCCTTACCCTTTGACATCTCTATCTCCTTTTCACAGATAAAACAGATCTTGGAATGAAACCAATGAACCAACTTCTTTGTTCACCATTAGTATCCTTTTGTGCTTAGGACTTAGATTCCTCCTTATCTTAGAAGTTGTTTATCATGAGTGTTTGCAGATAATTTTTAGAGCTTTCACAGATTACATTAGGTTTTAAGACAGTCGGTACTTAACACTTCTTTGTTGCTTATTGTTAACCCAGTCACTGCATACACATCATGTTGCCTCGGGATGGTTCCCACCTCTTCTGTCCAGAGTAAACTCTCCCCATATATGGGGGGCTTCTTTCTCCACGTTCATGGGACCATAGGATGATTCAGTTTGGTTTGCAACCTGAAGAGGTCTGTAGTGCAACCTCCTGCACAAAGTAGGGTTACTTACGGCTGTATCAAGTCTAGAAGCAATACAAAACAAGGGGTGTTAAATATGCTCTCACTTATGTATTTGAACAGGACACTGCCTGTTTTGAAGACCCTCGAGTTTTTTCTTTTGTTTGGCATAAGGATTTTTAGTCAGTACCCTCTTCTCAAAGACTATCCTGTTGAATTTTCAGTTGTGTCAGGAAAAGTTGTTGTTGTGGTGAAGCCAGCTGATGTCATTTGAATATTCTTGACTGAAAAAGCCATACTTTTGTATTTCTGAAAAGTGTTCTTACTATCGTAATGTGCAGAACTGTCTCATAAACCTCTAGTCATACCTTTTCTAGCTATGTATTTTAAGTGGAGCCTCAAAATAGGGGAAAGTTTATCAAATCCAAACAAATAAAAATAAAAAAATCCCACTCTCCCAGAGTTTTTCTTCTCCTGAAGACCTAAATCACCCCAGAAGGATTTCCTCAGGAAGGTAGGTGAGCTGTGAATGTACGTATTTTACTTGTTATCTTGCAAATGAGAAGTCATTTGAGTGAGAAGATTATTTGTCAGCATATGGAGATTCTTTCGTATATGTTGTCTAAATATGTATTTCCTATAAGCTTATGGAGATTATGATTAAGATAGTGCGTAGGGTGTTCTGTGCCCTTTGCAACACGTGCTCGAGGCACTGAAAAGACAGGACATAGGCACAATCTAAAGCATTTTTCAGGGCTAAAGATGTCTCCAAATTTAATATATGATATATGTGAATATGCTCTGGATAGCAGTTTTAGCAAAAACTGGAAGATTTTCAGTAATGTTTCTTTCTCTGCTTAATAGTTTATTGTTATATTTACAACAGTTTCAACACGATACATCTCTCATGGTTACTTCCATCTTTGTGCATTTCTCTAAAATGGTGCTCTAGGTTTATTTCTGCAGCTGAAAAGGCTGAATCAATTGGGTTATAAAAATTCATTGTTCTGTGGCATATTCTACTTAGTAGCACTAAATAACAAAAACATGGTTGTAGATTCTTAAGGTGTGCCTTTTAAGAACATAGGGCTGAAATATTACTGCTACTATGATGTCTGGAAACATTTCTTTGTGTTTCCTTTGTTCAACATAGGTGATTTTTGTCAGGTATTCTTGATTTATTTATTTTTTTCCTGTTTCAAGGAAAAAGTGAACTTCTGACAACAAATTTAAGTTTGGTCCACCCATGCTGCAAGAGAGCAGGAGCCATGTGGCCACAATTAGTCCAGCTGTAAATGAGTAAATAAGTCCTGGTGACAGGAATGGCATATTTAGCAAGTTTTGTTTGCCGTCCTAACCACAGTAGTACAGCTTCCTGTAAGAGTAATGTGACTGTGTGTGGCTCTGCAGAAACCTGGATAGTGTTACTAATTCTTGGTTTATGGTTAATTTTGACTTTAATTCAATTTTCACTTCATGTATCAACCATCAATTTGAAACTAAATCTAAGCTGAGGGAAGGACTTTTATTTTTCCTCTGAACAAATGCTGATAAATTAATAATAGAACATGAGTAATGATTTGACCAAAAAAAAAAAATCCCTCCTGACTGAACAAAACTAATCACTAATGTGGTCAAATATTAAGTACCCAAAGGCATGTTTTTGTTACCTCAGCTTTAGCTGAATGCTTAAGTCATTCACTAATATACGTGCCATGTGTTGGTCTGCCACACATGAAGAATTTTATAATTTAAGCTTTTTTATCTCTGAAACTTTTTGGCTATTGCAGAACAATTGTTAATAATCCTGTAAGGAGCAGACTATCTTCAAACATAGATGACCTTTTTTTTGTGTTAAAATCTTGTTAATTTTGCATTGTTTAACTTGGTTGTGTTTAAAGGTACTTAAACACAGTTTAAACAGCAACCGCTGCTGAGGGCTGTTTTAGAAGATTGCTGTTTTATATACCTCAGCGCTGGACCATTGCACTTATTATTTCAAAGGCTTTTGGTGTCATAGGTCGTAAGAATTACCAGATTTTAATTTGGATCAACTGCCTCAAGTCTGCAGCTGAGATTTTTCTGCAGCTGTGCTTTTAAAGAAATGGCTTTTTTTTTTCTTTTTAGCCCTGAGAAGGGATAAGATTTCTCTTTTTTTGTTATCACTTCAGATTTTTTCCTTTTGTTTATTTTAACATACAATTTTCTACACTGGGTGAGTGTCATACAACTGGAATATCTTCTACTGAAAAAAAAGGGAAAAGATTTGTCACAATGAAAGCTAAAGTCCTCATGGTGGAAAGGGGAGTACATGCAGAATTTTGCCTGCCTTGATCTCCTTCAGGTGATTTGAAGAAAGGCAACTTCATCTCCCAGTTGACTTCTTTAGTTAGAAGTAACAAGTGACTTATTTAGTAAGCTGTCACTTCTGGTCACTAGATTCAGTGGTCTGGCCAGGTAAATGACCCTTCATATAAGACAAATTTTTCCAAATAATGCTAAAATAAAGCTCTGCACTGTGATTCTAAATTATAATCTATTCAGCTTCATAAAACTGAAGGATATTTTTCTTGGAGATCTAGCATGGCACGTAAATGTTGAGGATGGCACACTGTATAAAAAAAAAAATAGTTACATTGCCAGTGTGTTATGTACATATTTGAATGTCCTGGATTTCCTACTGCTTCATGAAAATTTATACCATCTGGATTTGGTTTTAGATTTTGATCTTTTGCCATAACCCTAACAATCGCCTAAGCTATTTTTATCTAGTGTGTAATACTATTAGCTATCCAAACTTACGAGTCTTTTTCTCACAGTAGGCATAATAAGTATTCTCAGTATGTACATATCTCCTGTACTTCATTCAATTTTTGTTTAATCATGGATTAGTTATTTAGTGCTTTGTATTTAATGGTTTATATTTCATAAACAGTCTCCTCACCTGAAAGTTCTTACAAAATTTTACCCCAGAGTTGTTAATGTTTTGACATACAATTGCAGAGGAACTTCAAAGTTCTCGGACTGAAGAACTATTTCATTACTTCAAGTTTTGTTGAGCAATGTGACACACTTTGGGACCTCTTTATTCTACTTTTATAGAAAAATAAAAGCTATTGTGTTTTTGTTATAGGTGAGATGGCAGGCCATTTTCTTTACCTTTCACCCTTCCTAGCATTTTGTGTGACAGGTTTATGCTAAGTCACAGAAGGGTCTTCTCAGTGTATCTCAAATTCATCTGTATGCTTTCAGTTTTCTTGGGTCAGAGTGTAATGTGGAACTGAATCTGGTATTTATGATATGTAGCTCGAGATAATGATTGCTTACTAAGCCTGTTCCAACCATGCTCTCCGAAGAATACGTGTGGATGGGATTACTGCCCTTCAGTTTGTCTTCTGTGGTATATGACCCAGAGTTGTATGATGGGGATAAAAGATCACATGGACATGCAGGCTCATTCTGCACTCCGTGTACACCCTGACTATGCTCTGTCTTCTCAATGTGTGGCATGTGACAGAGACAAAGATTATATTTTTGTCATGTTTTCTTTCTCCTGTATGGTAGTTTACTTGTGAGGTGGAAGTCTACAGGTTCTGTATGTAAACATGTTCCTTTCACATTTCAAGAGTATAATGTTCAGAGCTAGAGAACTCTAGTCAGTACTTAGCAATTAGTAACTCTGCTCTAATTGAATGGTCTAAATTAAGTTATTTTGTTTCAAAATTTTTTTACCGATTCTCTCCCTAGATGGTAAAAGCAATCCAAGTTTTACGTATCCATCTGCTTGAGCTAGAAAAGGTTAATGAACTCTGCAAGGATTTCTGTAGTCGTTACATTGCCTGCCTGAAGACAAAAATGAACAGTGAAACTCTATTAAGTGGAGAGCCTGGAAGTCCATATTCACCTGTACAATCTCAGGTATGTTTCAAGTACAGTTAAGTGTATTTTTGCTTAGATTTCCTTAGGAAGTTTTAACTACCCTTCTGTTGCTATTAGTTTGTGAACAGTTTCTGCAGTTTCTTTCACTTTCTCAAAATTTGTAGAGAGAGATATATTTTTTTTTGTGCACAGCTGTGAGCCTCTGCGTTGTGGACAAATTTGTTGAAATGTGCCAGAACAGGAGTATAATTTTTTTTTTTTCTGTCTTCCTTTTATGATTTTTCCCTCAGTTCAACAAACAGATACTCAGAATAAAACATATTGGGCATATTGAATACTTCATAGATTATTTTTAAATTGAAGGAATTAAGGTAATAACTAAAATCCTAAAGCTTTGATGCTTGTAACAAGAGGATCAGGGGTCCATTTCAGCTGTCCTTTTTCCCTTGTGCCTTTGGAAAATGCTTTTCTTAGTATTTTTATACCTAGAATAATTTCTCTCCTAAAATTTCTCAAGATAATTTTGTCTTTTCTAAGAGTTGCTTTCATGAGGGTTTTCAAATGTAATGGTTGTTGATAATGAGGAAGTTAATGTAGGTAATGATGCACTTCTAATGAAGTCTTTCTCTTTGAAGTTAATCCTGTGATTAAACTCCAAATGTATTTTTAGAGTCAAAATTACACAAGCATGCTTTATATCCTCAAAAAAAAAAAAAGCAGCAAGCAACTAATTGTTTTATTTTTCTAGCAAATTCCAAGTGCCATTGCAGGCACACTCAGTCCACAAGGGATTATGGTGCCAGCATCGGCATTGCAGCAGGGAAATGTAACTATGGCAACAGTAGCAGGTATGTCAAAGTAAAGAAAAACTGACACCTTGGTGTTCATTTTGGTTTATTTTATAATTGTTTCAAAAATACACAAATAGTTTTAAAAATGTGATTTAAATCTAATACCTGAAAAGTTGTTACAATACAGTTGAGTGTCTTACTGGTTTCTGAATGTTTGTTTAATTTATATGGGTACCAAGTATGCATATGTGAGTGGAGGTTACATATGTGTATAATATTAAGAGATCTTTCTGTGTGCTGCTACTTTTGTTAAAAGACATTTCAGAGACTGTGGTAGTTTACTCTCCCCCCTTTTTTTTCTTTTTCTTCAAAGAAAGAATTCTGTTTGACAAAAACATGTATTACCTAAAATATTGCACTTGCTAGCTGTCTCATGCTCTATGGAGTTTGGAACTACACCTACAAATCTGTGAAATCCTTGGTGTCCGCATTGTTCTGCTACTGTGTGGAGATGACATTTGGACTGAAATGTTTTATCTTGCTTCTAAGCAGGGTTTTAAAATAAGCTAACTAAAAAACCCCTGTTGACTGCAAATACAGAAGAGCAATGCGTCTGCTCCTACAGCATATACTTGCAGAAACGTTGCCCTGAGATGCAGTATGTGCTTGGTGGCTTTGGTGTCCAGGATCCCCTATGCGTTCACCAAGATTCTGTCACCTTAGTTGACTTGAACATCTAGGTGTCACCTAGCTGACTCCTCTAGCCAGTCAACACACATAGATGTGGTTTTGATGTTGTGACCCTTGTTGGCTGAAGAGTTAGCTCAGTTAAAACAGAACAGTAAACTATTTTATACCCTGATAGTCGTGGCATTTTCCTTTTAAAATAGATTTAGAATGCCTAAAATACAGGGAAGTATAATCAAATTTCATACAAATTTTTGTGGATGGAAAAAAATTTAATGTAGCAAAGAGCACATCTTACATGCTTACTAGAAAAGAACAGATAATATATTATCAAAACTGTTGTATTGTCTGCAGTGCTGATGTGTTTGTGTGTTTAAAGAGAATAATACTTGATGGGCTTTTACTTACCTATAATCTTTGTTGCTGTTTTGTTTTAAGGGGGGACAGTCTATCAGCCAGTTACTGTGGTCACTCCACAAGGTCAAGTGGTGACACAAGCACTGTCACCTGGGACTATTAGGATCCAGAACTCTCAGGTTGGTTTTATGGCTTCACATGATAGTAATTCTGGGTTGAAATAAACCTTGCTGTTTTTAAGAGTTTTTGTTTAAATTTTGGCACACTGCCAGGATGAGTTCTGTGTAGACACACATAGTAACTAATGTAAAATTAATGCAAGCACTGTTGTAGAAGTTACAAGTTGTATAACATGGCCCTTGCCCCAACAGGTCCGCGTAGTTCCTACCTGTTAAATACTACTGATGGCAGAAAAGTATAGGTACATGGATTTAAAAACAAACAAAACCAAAACAACAACCCACACCCAAACCCAACAAACAAACAAAAAAGCCCCACCAAACCAAAACACATTCTGAATTAAATAGACCTTTTTCAATTATTAAAATTTTACAATTGTTGAACTAGGTTTATGGCTGAATAGACTTACTATATTGCATTATGGTGCCATGCTGCTGTTGTCAGAAATTTGACTTATCATGATGGCAACCCCTAGTACTGTGAAACTGTATTTCACATTTTATGCATGTTGAGAAGCATTTTGCCATAAAACCTTCAAAATACTTAGGTGAGGCTATGGGAGATCCTCACATTGGGCTTATTATATCAAACCATAAAATATAAAGGTCAGCACTCTTTTTTGGGGTGGCTCTTAATAATTGGATCTGGAGAGCTCAAAGAAACAACTAACGAAAGGGAACCGTGAAAACTAGACCATCTTCAGTTGTGGAAAACCTTGCTAGCTTTCTCTTGAAGCAGGAAGTGGTAAATCAAATCTTCCAGGAATCCGGAGTCAATTAAAAATGTGAATGAAGAGCTACCATCTCCACAGCATAAAATCTCTTGTTAATCGCTGACTCACTGTCTTCTCTTCTTCCTTCTTCTGACCTTCCAACAGAAAAAGTATGCTTAGAGTATTTTTGTCTTCTGTTTATTGGCAGTAGCATGTACGTTCTTGCCTATATTCTTCCCTAGAATGCATGCAGTTCTGTCCTCAGATACCTTTCAGAAAGACATGTAAAATTACTCTTCTAAGCTGAAGTGTTTTTGAAGAAAAATGGTTTTTATACCTCTGAAAAAAGTAAAATACTGAGTGGAAAATAATGCCTATAGCCTATAAACAAAAAGAGGACTTGTCTTTCTGTATATATCTGTGGCTACTCTTGATGTTAGTAGGAATCTCCAAACCCACCTATACGTAGGTTTGGAATGTGTTCCTTTTCAACCATAGGAAATCCTTCTTCAAATTCTTCTTTTTCAGTGTTTCAAAATGCTGGTAGAATGAGGTAGGGGAAGAATAGTAGGGGAGAGCTATTGAAAGTTCATTATAAAGCCTCCATATACAAGCAGATTATTTAGAATGTAAAACATTATTTTGGAAATAAAAGTATGCTCCAAATATATATTTGTTGTAATTTGATACGTTAAACCTTGTTTAAAACCTGTTTCATACAGGACATAGACATAATGAGTGGCTTGAAGAAGTCACTCCATATTGTCTGAAAAACCTGATTTAGAATTATTTCAGTTATAATTGACTGAAATATAATCTCATATGCAATTTATATGCTGTTTCTTCTTATCTCTGTGTAAGCATTTAAGTGTTCCCTCATTTTCAGATAACTGATGTGCAAATGATTTGGTGTATCCACAGGAAGCGACAAAGAAAGCAAAAGTGAGAAAGAAATATTAACCTTTAGGAAAATAATGTGTTGTAAGGTGAATTAAGGGTTTTACCGTATATATCTTCTTGCTTTTTGAGGATTTAGATGCATTTGTTTAACAGGACCTTTTAACATCTTTGTTTGCAACTCTAGCATAATAATTAATTTTACTTGAAGTCCTTTGTTTAAGTCTTAAATCAGTACTATTTTACAACTTCCATAGTTGTTTATGTTTGTCCACAGTGAGTATATTCAGCATTGTGTTTTTCAGTTGCTCTTTCACATGTGCAAATGACTACACAGGGTGGCGAGGCAATCAGATCCCTAGGGTAGTATAGATTAGTATAGAGGATCATTAACGTGACGTACTATACAGGTGGATTTTATTCTAAATTATAGTAAATCAACATTTGGCTATTGTCACAAGGTTACGTACACAGCCTGATAGCAGCTGTAATTCTTACAACAGAAATTACATTAAATGTGAAAACTACAGAAATCTGATACAGCATTTTCCGTGGATAAAGACATTTTGGAATGCTGTTGTAAGAGAGCTGCTTTTGTCTTCCGTAGCAAATAAAGTAGCTTTTTATAATCAGCATGCCTCAAGCATAATTTCTTTTAATTCATTCTATAAATGAGTTATTCATACATTGATACACAATACTGCTATTACTATGTTAACTGCCTTATTTCTTCTAAAATTATATGTGCAGCTTCAGTTGCAATTAAACCAAGATCTAGGCATCTTGCATCAAGATGATGGCTCATCAAAAAATAAAAGAGGAGTTCTTCCCAAGCACGCTACAAATGTGATGAGATCTTGGCTTTTTCAGCATATAGGGGTAAGGACTGAACATGATCAGGAGTCACAGGTTTTCGTGTAACTCTTTTATGTGGTCTCTTATGATTTTGCTTCATAAAGAAGGTGAATTTATTCTGTTGTCATTTTAACTTTTGCCTGAAGTCATTTGGAGTAGTTCCACAGCCTAATGCGGGTAGATTTTATTATTATTTTAATAAGTGTGTTACATTTGTACTTCATGATCTCAATAAACTTTGTTATTGTGTTGAGAACTTAATGCTCTTCACACCCTAGTTCGTGGCACAAGGAAAAAGTCTGTGTTCTGTGGGTTTTTTCTGTAGAAGAGAATTTAAAATTTTCTGGCTTTATCTCCTTTCCAACAATCATTCTAATGTGTGCTAAGTGTTTTACTGTCTACTTGTGCTTTCAATAGAATGTCTTTGCTTTGCATAAATACTTATCCTGAAAGGATAAATGGATCTCAAGTTATATCACAATGTTTAGTTGATTTATATTTTGTCTTTTAGGACTATTTTACGACAGACAAATGATACAGGGAATCTGCATGTATGCTTCTTATGTACACTCTCTTAATCCCTTCAGTTCAGAGTAGCTTTATTTAACTAGAAAATGCTTGTTAGTACTCTCATATGACATTGCCCTTAGACAGCATAACTAATCAGATCTTATCACATGCTGTGTTGCCTAGGGATCACACTGTTTAATAAAGACTGTCAGCTATGAGAAGCTTTTTCTTCTGAATTACACATCAGCAATTTAATGGTATCATATACACTTTCAAGGATAAAATTAGTTTTGTGTAGTAAAGCACTCTTTGTTAAATGATTTTTATCTATAAAAGTTTGTGAGGTTTCTAAAGTTTGGTTTTTAATGAGTCAGATGGTCTTAACGTAGCAACTTTAATCATTTGTAATAAAGGAGTCCTTATTTTTGATGAGGAGATGAAACAAGCTTATGCCTTTTTGGTTTGTTTTTTTTGTCCTGTTTAGCATCCATATCCAACAGAGGATGAGAAGAAACAGATTGCAGCACAAACAAATCTGACACTACTCCAGGTTAACAACTGGTAAGAGCAAAAACTTACCTAAGGTCTGTTGTTATCTCCACATGCTTACAAAACAGAGAAATAGTTAAGAGTATGACTTGGACATCTGGAGTTCCATTTACTGTGGAACCTACTGCTCTGATACATAAGCATAGTATTATTATAGTAAGGTATAATAATACTTGTGCCATTTAAATTATATGAGGACTCCAGAAAACTTTGCAATATTGCGGAATTACATTCTGTTCTATTGCTGAAAGAGATGGAAGGACTCTCATGTCTCCTGCAAGTAAAGAAATAGAAGTTTAAAGGTGTTGAGTGACCTGAAGCTCTGAAAAGTGTTCTCTGGTAACCATGGCTGCAAATGTTTAAGAATTTAGTGTCAACAGATATTCATTCTGCTTTTGTATCAAAGGATGCTATCCTTTGAGCAGTGACGTCTGAATAGAGAGTGTCAGTACCTCAACTACTGTAGTTGATGGTTCAACACGTTTTAGTTTGCCTTATCTTCACTAGAGGTTTAAGATAATACACCTGCCCCTGCAGAAGAGAGCAGCGCGGGTGCCAGCATGCATCTTATTCTGCTTGTTGTATTGGTTCCCAAAATTATGGCAGCTAGATCCAACAGGGATCTTCCTCAGATTTCAAAGATGACACTGGCTGCATGGCTGCAGAGGGGTTCAGTGGGGAAACACTCAAGACAGTAGCAGTACACTGCTTCCAAAAGTGGAACAGTGTAGCTATGCCTGTATAACACGGTAGTAATGGAGCTCTATGGTACTGGGATCCAACTAATGTCTCTGAAAAGCATTACACCATGTGGACCTGCCAGCTGAATCTTACTTCCTTCCATTGCAGGTAAAGATGGGGCCTGGATGTGTTTTGTCAGATTTAGCAAGGGGTGCAATCCTTAGTCACAGCTTGTTGCCACAGCTAGCTGTGTTGAAATTGTTCCAGTTAACTCCTTGTAGCTAAGTGAGACATGGCTTAAGTATTTTCTTTTTCACTAGCAGAAAGGGAAAGGGCAGCAATTAGCATGCTAATACAAAGAAGTAAAAATCAGGGAACAAAAAGGAATGGGAAAAGATCTGAAAAATGTGTTTGCTATTGTCTCCTGGATCAGGAACCAGACCTTGGAAAGCCAGGGAGCCTATAAAATAAGTAATGCAGGAGCTTAAGGAAGTAAATGAAACCAGACCAAACAAACTAGGTTAGGTTAGGCAGGGGCTAGATTTTAGGTGAACCCTAATGAGAGTATCAGCTTTCTGAGCTGTGCTGTCAGCAAGTTTTCTGGTGCTTAGTTTTTTTAATAAGATCTTGAAATGTACATCTGTCATACTGTCTGGAGAATTAACCTTTCTGAGGCGGGGGAAAAAAGGCTGCTAGCAGCAAAATTATAAAAGCACTTTCTTAGCTAGTTCACCAAAATCAAAGGATGCCAGTGTTCTAGAAGTTTTACACATTAAAAAGAATGTCAAGCCAAGCTGGCAGGAAGATGATTTTCTATTCATAATTTTTTTTTCCTGGTGCATACTTTGTGAATCTGAGTGAGAGATAATTTACAGCCAGCTGGCCATAAGTACTTCTTGCCTTTGATTGTGTTTAGGTTTATCAATGCTAGAAGGCGAATTCTTCAGCCAATGCTGGATTCCAGTTGTTCTGAAACTCCAAAAACAAAGAAGAAAACAGCTCAGAACCGACCAGTTCAGAGGTTCTGGCCTGACTCCATTGCCTCAGGAGTTGCTCAGCAGCAATCTAATGAGCTAACGATGTCAGATGGTAAGGAGGACTGGCTAAACCACAGATAGTAAAGTTAATTCCTCTGTAACAGGGAAATGAAGGGCTTGATGCCTTTGGGAAGAAGGGAACTGCTTGGTATTTCAGTTTAAATGTGTTTTTAATCTGGAAAAACGTAACAGAAATGTGTCAACTTTTCCCTCTTTAAAAATTTTGTGTTTTGGGGGAGTATTCTATTGGAATTTATGTTGTGAGGCTGTTGCTTTTGTTTCAAAAGTTATGAAACAACAGAACAAAGGTTAGATGTGCAAGTAAGTTCTCTCAGCATGTGTATGTATGACAGAAGCATTCTGTTTGATTAGCAGTGTTGGACTGCAATTTCAGTTTCATGATTCCTCATCTTGTTCACATTGCTTTCACTATTGGTAGAGGGACTGAGCATCTGCAATTCTATATATGCCTCGTGTTTCAAGTTGGACATTGAGAAGCAGAGAAAAGTAATAGAGCCTCCAAAGACTTTGACTGAAATAACTTCCTTAGCATCAGATCAAACAAATAGACTCGATTTAAGAAAGATAAATAACTACTTTAATCTCAGAACCATCCTTTTTGTCCTGCTGCCTTATTCCTTTCCAGTTTGTAGCAGCTTTTCCTTCAGCCTCTGCTGGATCTGGCAATAGCTTTATCCATTTAAGTGACCTTGAATCTCTATGAACACTCCCATTTTTCTGCAATTAATTAAGGTGGAATACTTTGCAGAAGTGGTCTTGTGATTGCTTGACTGGAGAATTGCTGTAATGGGTGTCCGTAACACAGCTAAGTTTAAGATTCCTGGCCAACTTAATTCTGACATTTCCTGATATTTAAGTGTTTGCAACCTATATAGGTTTCCATTTGTTTTCTTCCTGTTGATTAGAAACACTCTGCTATGTATAAATATGTATTACTTAAAATTAGAAACCAAGAAAGATGCTAAAGAACTATGATTGTGCTTCTCCAGGTGCTGTTGTTACAATTACAGCTCCAGTCAACATGAATGTAGACAGTCTCCAGTCTTTGTCATCTGATGGTGCTACTTTGGCTGTTCAGCAAGTTATGATGGCAGGGCAAAGTGAGGATGAGTCTGTAGACAGCGGTGAAGATGATGGAGGAGATCTCTCAACAACAAATATCAGCGGGCTGGTCTTGGATAACAGCGATTCTCTGCAGTAGGAAGCAAGAGCGTCTGACAAAGTGTTTAGGAAAAAGAATGAACTGACTGATTGACTGTTTTTATAGTTTGCACAGCAAACATTTTACACAGGTTTTATTTCTAATATGTTTTATATGTAGATATAGAAGGGTGCACTTTTTGTATTTCATAGTAAGCTTAAAGAGTGTTTTTGCAGGTGCAGCAACTTCTTTCAAATGTGTTTTTTCATTTCTTTTCCTCGTCTCAGAAAATTATATCTAGTAATATAAAGAACCACATAAGCACCCCTTTGTTCTTTGAATTGGAAGTGCTGCAATTTCTATAATGCCGTTTCAATTAGTGCTGTTATTTAACACAGCTCTTGATGGGCAGGTAATGTAAATTTAAAGCATGTGACACTAGTGTGTGGAACTTGATCATTAAGTTAGATGCATATATTTGAAAGATGCTTCTGCACCTTAAAAACTGCTAGTCTGAGGTGGACAGCAACACACATAAAAAGAAAAAGTTGATGTGTGATTCAGTAGCGAATGTATGGCAATTTAAATAAGTTTAGTTTCTCTCATAGTCTGTGAGCCTGTTTATCATTTGCTATAAAAACTCCTATTTTTACCTTGCCGGGGTTATTGGATAAAAAATATTTTTATAAATTCACTAGGAATTGGGATGACGACTGTATTAAGCAGGAGGGGAAAAAAAAATTTCTGGAGGGGAAAAATAAATGTTTAGTATTCCTATTTGGAAGGTCTGAAAACTGACCAATTTAATAAACAAGCCTATGCTAGCATTCTGATTCTCAGCTCTCCCACAGTGATATACTATATTTGATAATAGCATAAGAAGGGCCCACTGTTTGATGGAATTTTGATATTGTCCAACATTGATTTATATTATGTGTAAACTAATATTCAGATGACATTAACTCTGTATCTAGACTTGTATCTGAAGATATTTGCTATATGAATATTCAGGTAAGTAAATTCAAATACCCACAAGTTTTCCAGTTATTAGAGAAACTTAACAGTTTATAGTCTGTACAACTAAATCTGAATAATGAGAAATTGCCTACTGTACAGTTACCAATTCTGCTATCAGTCTGCTATTTTATTGCATTTGAAATATTTTCCCCTAATACAAAACCAAATATAACTTATGAATTTATATACAGTTTCTTCAAATCTGATGGTTACTACCAGAATATACAGCAGGCTTTGTTAGAGTAGAAAATCCTTTTGTGTCATCTAGAAACTAAGAGCTGGTGATGAAAACGGGTTTTTTTTCTGGTAACAGTTAATTTCTTTTTTTGGAGTCTCTGTCTATCTGTCCATTAACACTTAGTTTTGTATCTTTTTGTTTCCTGTTGTTAAGTACAAATAACAGACTCCAAGAGTCTTATGGTATGATCAACATCCTCTTTTCCTCCTGTCCATTTGTCACAGAGTTCGGTTAGATTGAAGCCAGAACCTCCTTCTGATTTAGACCAAATCTAGTTGCATTTCTAACATGACAGGGAAAAAGATGTTAGCTTTTAGAATCTTTAGACATTGTATTTGAACAAAGCCCTTTGACAGATGCAGATATTTAATGGATTTATTTTCTGCTTCACAAAACACTCAGGCATGTGCTTAGGTCCCATGGATTTCAGTAGGATTAATGCATGCACTTTTTAACACACTTAAAGGGTTGGAAGCTGGTCTTTAAACATTGTCTTCCAAGGCAAGTATAAATTGGTATGAAGAACTTCAGAAAGAAATGTCAGTAGCATTGGCATATATATACATGGAGAATAATAGTAGTTTTCAATGGCTAGTAGCTATTTTGAAAAAATTGCTGTTTGGATTTACTCAACACAAGTGATGTTTCTGCTATGGTTTTTGCTTAGTCCTGGCTGAGGATCTTGCTTCTTATTTCAAATGCTGTAATGATCTACTCCAGCTGGAGTGGTAATTTCTAAAGAATGTGCCATGTTTGTTAAAGAGCATAGTAAATTAATAATGAAAGATTTGATTAGGAAGGCTTTGATATAGTGTAACTATCTCAAAAGCTATTGTCAAATCCAGTTTGACACCAAAACATTTATAAAGACAGATATCATGTGCAAATCATGCTCCTTTGGAGACATTCAGCCTCCTGCTCCTACAAAGGATACCTGAGATGACAAGAATCGAGAGACAGATCCTGTATTTTTCTTATTAGTTGTTTTTTGATTTAACTCCTTAAGGGCTTCATTGCCTCTACAGTTTCCATTATATAGTAAGTTATATTTGTTGGTTTGTTTGGCATTTTTATTCACCTGCCCATGTTCATATTTAATAGTGCGTTAATCCTTGTACTTCTAGCACATAGGCAGATGAGTAGTCTGCTTCTCTGTGTGTACAGGCTGACGGACAAATATGTGCTTTTCCAAATCAACAACCGATGCTGGAGGAACAGGCCATTTCTCGCTATCTCCTGTCCCTTCCTGACCAGTTGGTGCTGCCTCAGATCTACCAGCAGAGCTTTCCCCAGCCTGCTTCAAGGTAGTCTAGGAAGCAGCTCAGCTGGCAGATCTGTCGGGGTGCCAAGTAGCCAGCAGTGAAGGGAAGGATAAACCAAAATGGGCAGAACTTCTGTGGTTTGGAGATAATGTGGCAATGGGCATGTGCCCCCACTTCAAAGCTATGAAAACAGATCTTAAAAAGAGAGAGGGTATTACAACAATCTAATATCAATACAGCAGGCTGGAAGAGGGTTTAGGAATGTGTAGTTTATATGTCACTTGGAACTCAACTGGAAACATCCAGGCATGAGGGTTTGCAAACTTCTGAAAGTTTATTTTTCAGAAAGTAACAATTATCTAGTTAGCCTTTTTATCCCTGACCCCCAGCTTAGGTACAGTAGAAATTTTATTCTTCTGAAACATTTGCAACTTTGTCTTCGGCTAGTTCCTCAGTACATGGAGAGTAAAGTTGACTGAATTTACTGTGAAGGCGGGAATATGGAATAGTTTTACTATCAAATTAGAAACATAAAAACATAGGGATGTGAATTCCTAAAACTGAATGTAATTCAGTTACCTATGTAATCAAAGGTATTGCTTAACATAGGGAACTCAAACCTTTGCTTTTAATTGTGAGAATTCTGTAGTGGGTATGAACTGCACAGACGTGCTTGTTCTTTTCACTATTTAAAAATAGTAGTGTCCTTCCCTTTTTGCTGTGTAAAAAAGATTGCTGGTTTAAGCAAAGCATCACTGTTCAGGAAAGGTACATGTTTACATTAGTGAAAAAGTCTTTATAGGGGACCTAACCATGTACAATCCCCCCCTCCATGCCCTGAATTAAAGTCATATTAATGTACAATAGAAGTAATTTTTTAAAATCAGTGTAATTCTTCTGCAGTTATGATTATTGAAACTTCTAAATTTTTTCAATGTAATCTAGATCATTAACCTAAAACAGGTTTCTCAGTCCAGTTTTCCCAAGATTTCTGTAATATGCAAGGCAATTTCCTCTTGTTCGTTCAACTTCAGAAACATTGTATTTTAGTAAATCAATTCCAAATTCATCAGAATATATTTTTAAATGACTATTCCATAGAAATAATCATGTTGGAAAACATTTAGAATTGACAGGCATGTCTCTGGCTCTGCAGAGAGTTTCTAGATATTGGGTCAAAGTGGGGTACTGCTGACCTCAGGGAAACTCCGGAAGGCTGCATGTCAGGCTGTATTTTACTTGCAAGAGAATTGGTTCCTTATTCTGGTCCCTGAACACTATTAGGAACCTTTTGAGAGCCCTCAAACTTTATCTTGCTTGCATACCCAGGTTTTCTTCCAGTAGAAACCAAGATATGGACAAAGGGCTTAGAAGGGCAGGAATTCATGTTGACCTGGTGTGCACCATGCTTCATTTTGAGGTTCAAAATATGGCCAGGAGGCAGACCTGCACTGAGGAATTTGAGTTCTCAGCTCCTGTGGTTTAAAAGTAGCTTCAGGTTTATGGATAGTCTAGTGGAGTAAGGCATGAATAATGTATCTGTTTGCTTCTGGAAGAATTATAAGGCAGTTCAGCTTCCTGACTTTATGAACTTGACAGCCCAAAGGGTGAAAAAAAAACCTTTCCAAGGCATGATGGTTGCATAAAACCATTAGATTGTAGCACTTCAAACAAACAAACCCAAACACACTGGTGTTTTGAAAAGCTGGAACACATGCATTTAATTGTAATTAAAGTTGATTTAAAACTTATTTTCTGAAGCTGAGTGTCTTGGGAGAAAACAGTGAATAAGTATTAGTCTATGCAAGACATAAATGTCAGAAATGTGTAAATTACCCATTTTTAGGTGTTGTATTGTTACTGTCTTTCTGACTTCTGTTACTTTGAATCTTTTAAGCCTTTCAGCCTTATATTCAGCTGAGTTTTTAGAGTTGAATAGGCAAAATGTAGTTTCGAAATTCTGTCGGAAATGTAG
Organism: Pterocles orientalis; assembly: GCA_011057875.1. NCBI lineage: Eukaryota > Metazoa > Chordata > Aves > Pterocliformes > Pteroclidae > Pterocles > Pterocles orientalis. The sequence goes on along the minus strand of WKFP01013371.1, from coordinate 443,180 downwards.
CTAACCTTCATTCCCGCATGAAAATCTCACGTTAAACAATTAAGTGAAATGTTTTGGTTTCCTAATAATGAATTCAAACTCTCACCACATCCTAAAGCCAGAATATATTCATGAAAATGCAGGTTTAATTGTAGTGTGCAAATGATCAAATCATCAGCCTTGTGCTGAATACAGTTGCTCTTTACTGTTCAGTGTAGCTGAATAGTGAAGCAGCTTGGTTTTGCCAAACTCAAACTCAGTGTGGGTTCCTCCCCTTGCCCCTGCCTGTGGCTTGCTAAGCTCCTTCCAGCAGGTTTCAGGCTGTTTAATTTTTAAGTCCTAAAGTAACTTGATCATCCAGTGTAAAATGTAGTGAAATTGGCACTAATGTGCTTTTAAGTGATTGCCCAAATCATGTTATTTGTTCATTCTTGTCACCTGGAGATATAAAATCTCTTCCTTTTCTGTGACTTAGTTCTTTAGGACTTGCTGAGTGATCACAGCTGTTTTTGCCAGAGAAAAGCAAGGTGTGAGAAAGCAGTGAAATGCCTTACCAACCTTGTAGACTACTATAAAGACACTTAACTTCATGTTAATAGAATCCAGTGATTTCGGGTCATGACAGAAGTGGCCCATAAATCTTTCCGTGGGTTAGCAACATTTGATCTATATAATGGACAATCTTTAAAATGTGAGCCCTGAAACTTTTTTTTTTTCCTTGGTTGTTAAGGGATTTTAAAGTAACTGATCTATCAAAGGATAAGATTAAAAATTAGATATCCTTCATGGATTGTTTATTTTTACACTACTGTTCTCTCTGAACTGAAAAAGCACATTTTTAAAGCAAAGCATTTGCATTACTTTAAGAGTATTGTTTGGCTGAAAGACAAATACATTTTCAAGAAATCTTGAGCCTGCGTTCAAACTAGTTAGCCAGTGCTTGGCCAGGGACAATCCTTGGCCTTGTCATTTGTTTGGGTTTTCTTGTTTATGCAAATGAAGAAAATGTTTACTACTTCTTACCAGTATTGAGATTTTTATTATGCTTTTGTAATGCAGGAGCAGCTTTGATGAAAGAGCAAACTAGCAGGTAAATAGTCCATAATGTGTGTGACTTTGGGTTTTTCTTGTTGTTATTTCAAAATTGTTAATTAAAATAGCATGGACATCAAACTTTCAGTCATGGTTCCAAGCATATATGGTAGTGACCAGCAGCCTTTTTGTTACAAGATAGTGATTCCTCTCTAGCAAGAAACTCCAACTCATTTCACACAATGTGTATGAGTCTTACTCGGCAAAGATGAAGACAGACATGGGTGCTCTAAAGGTAAGATGTACTTCTGATTAGCACTGAAGCATTATTTGTTCCTGCTCTCACTTCCCAGCATCTGGCATGGTGACATCCAAGTGTGACCCCGAGACAGTCCAGCCCTGAGCCCAGTAAGCCTGGATGAAGGCGTCCTGTGTGTGACTGTGGTGGCTGGAGCTGGTGCAGCCTCGTGGTGCTGTGCCAAATTTCTACAGCTTTTTGCTTACTCCAGAACATGTCCCCAAAGATTTTGAATCGTACTTCGTTTTTAAAGGGTTAATCTGTGATTAACTGAGTAGTATGTGTTCTAGACACAGGAGTATTTGACCATTTCTTTGTCTGACATTAAAAGAGTGCCTGAGAGTAACTCCTGGTGATATCATTGGAAATAGTTTTAACTCCGCTTCTGCCAGGGAGCAATTTTTTCCTTAGTCTGAAGAGAATAAAAAAAAAAACAACCAAGCAACCAACCAACAACTGTGAAGCAGATTATTTCACCTGAATTATGTCCAGTATGGTGTATTCCTAGTCTGTTGGTTTCAAAGTCCCCTGGAAGACGAATCCCCTTTTTCAATAAAGTGTTACAGGAATTAGAAGCATAGTCCTAAGTAACTGAGCCTGTTTGCTTTTGTGGAGCACCTGTTAACAAAACAGTAATCCTTCAATATGCAATTTGGGGCTGTTTCTAAATAACCCTTTTTGTAGAAAACCAGAGCAATATCCTCAATGTTGAAATGAGGGAGAATAAACTCCACACACAGTGTAAAAAGAGGATTCTGCAAAAAGTAACAGATAAGACTGGGACACATACTAGGTACTGTATTATTTATTTAAAATTTATATTTAAATTTATGCAAGTTCAGAGTGTGCAGGATATGCAGCATTAAGCCTGTGGTGTATTTAAAAAACAAAATGAAATTGCAAACCACCATTTAGATACCTGAAAGCAATGTGACCTTTGTAGGTCAGGTTTGGTTTTTCTTCCTGATGCAACTAAGATGTGATCTAGAGTTTATGAAGTAATCGGGGAAAAACTCCTATGGATATTTATCATCTATGTTGATCTTTGGACTTACGTCACTGCTAGCACAAATCAGAAGATTAGGCCCCTTAGACCTATTCCTGACCCTTATTCGTAGTTGATCACTGAATCCTAAATACAGACTGATGTATGTACTAAGCGTGAATGTGGTAATAGAATTTAATTTAGTGACAATTTTTGTTAAGATACAAGCATTTTTAAACTTAGATTTTTAATAGTCGTGAAAAATATGCACATCATACTTAAGAAGCTAGTGGTTGACTTATATGCCATTTTTGCTGTGCCCCCCACTGCAACCTTCCACTATGAGCTACAAACTGCAGAGACCCTCCTCGATGTTTTGATGTTCATCCGATTCTGTTTACGGTGCATTTCTGCGTAGCTCAGTATATAACCTTGTTTCATCTTCCAGAGTTAGACCCCTTACTTTCAGCAGAGGCTAGCACACAGGAAAGAGAAGGGGGCTTAATTACATGTGTGGTTACCGAAGCAAAATCAATTGTTGCACAGGTCCTGATTTTTTCTAAGATACTTGGGAGTATGTGTGGCTCTGTGGGTGAAATCCAAATTAAGGCCAGGAGGGACAGAGAGAGAATATTTGTTACTGGTGTCTCACTGTATTTTTATATAGGAACAAGAGGGTGGGGGGTTTTGTTTGTTTGTTTGTTTGATACACAAAAGGACTATTTTGCACAGCTGATTCTGATTAACTTTCTTAACTCAGTACTGTAGCTGGACTGAGACTTGAAAGCTCTAGAAAATTAAGAAGCATCATCAAACGAAACTTGGAGATTTTGAGGAACTGGGTTGGCATTTGTTAGGTAATACCTGTGCTGCTTTTTTCAGCTTTTCAGAAGCTGGGGGAAACACTACTCCTGACTCACTTGTAAACACAGTGACATTTTAAGCAGCTACAGAAATAATAATTTTCTTCCAAGATTCTTCATTCTGCTTTCGAACAAGTGTTTCTGTATTCCTGCTCTTTTTTTTTTTTTTTCTGTCTTCCTTTCTTTGAAAGCTGGCAACAATTAATCCTTGTTTACATGCCCTAGACTTTTTCTGTGTCTCTTGGGCTTTTCAACTGTGAATAGTGTTGAATAATGACTGCAAATCATTCCAAGATTCAAAGCCAGCTTTGCTGGAAAAAGCCCAACAACTTTACAGACCTAAGTTGTGGATGCTGGTATGCATGCAGTATTCAAATGATAACTAAGATGTCCTTAGCAGAGATGCACAACATTAAAGCTGAATCACTTTAGGCCTAAAACAATTTGTATGTTATTTTCCCAAACAAATGTCTCATTTTTGTCACATACATGCTTTTTTATAATCATAGAATCATAGAATGGTTGGGGTTGGAAGGGACCTTAAAGATCATAGAGTTCCAACCCCCCTGCCATGGGCAGGGACACCCTCCACTAGACCAGGTTGCTCAAAGCCTCATCCAGCCTGGCCTTGAACACCTCCAGGGATGGGGCATCCACAACTTCCCTGGGCAACCTGTTCCAGTGTCTCACCACCCTCATAGTGAAAAATTTCTTCCTAATGTCTAGTCTAAATT
>WKFP01013371.1:411824-439269 GCA_011057875.1 Pterocles orientalis | reverse complement strand
GCTGCAAGCGCACACTGCCGGCTCATGTTGAGCTTCTCATCCACCAATACCCCCAAGTCTTTCTCCTCAGAGCTGCTCTCTATCCATTCTCCGCCCAGCCTGTATTTGTGTTTGGGATTGCCTTGACCCACGTGCAGGACCTTGCACTTGGCCTTGTTAAATTTCATGAGGTTTGCACGGGCCCACCTCTCCAGCCTGTCAAGGTCCCTCTGGATGGCATCCCTTCCCTCCAGCGTGTCCACCACACCACACAGCTTGGTGTCATCAGCAAACTTGCTGAGGGTGCACACCATCCCACTGTCCATGTCTCCAACAAAGATGTTAAACAACACTGGTCCCAGTACTGACCCCTGTGGGACACCACTTGTCACCGGTCTCCACTTGGACATTGAGCCATTGACCACCACTCTTTGAGTGTGGCCATCTAGCCAGTTCCTTATCCAGCGAGTGGTCCTTCTGTCGAATCCATGTCCCTCCAACTTCGAGACAAGGATGTCATGTGGGACTGTGTCAAAAGCTTTGCACAAGTCCAGGTAGATAATGTCTGTTGCCCTTCTTCTATCCACCAGCGCTGTGGCTCTGTCGTAGAAGGCCACCAAATTCGTCAGGCACGACGAATGTTTGTGTTTGTTCCAGTAAAAGATCTTAGGCATAGGAATGCATATTTTAGTACTCTGCATCACAAAATATGCATGTTTTAGGGAAACATGCAAACCCCCTCCCTCTTAAATAATGCAAATCCTTAATTTAAAGAAATTACACTTAATAAATGGTCAGAAAAATCACTTTCTGTTTTAAATTTCAGAGGCAAATTACATACTGCATTAAGAGTATGCGTATATTGAGGTTGCCCTGAAACCACTGACCAGTAAATCCCTCTTCTTGTGCAGCCCCTTGCTTGCTGTTCTGTAATTTTGATTAAGATTACCCAAGTGTCAGCTCCTCTGCTCTTCCTGGAAGACATCTGTTTCAAATGCCAAATCTAGATTTTTGGTCCCCCCTGCCCACCCACACAGAAGAAGGAGAGGCTGTTATTTGTATCGCAGAGAACATCTAACTATCAGGACTTCTCTTACTACCATGAAATATTTTTTGCAGTTTCTTCTAAAATATTTCCATTATTTTTCACTGTGATATTGAACGAAAGGCATATGTGAAGAAGTTGCATTTAAAAAATCTGTTCCTGCTCAGTGTCCTTATGTAGGTAAACTTTTATTTTTCTTTTTTTTTTTAAATGTTAACCCAATGGTATTTATGTGTGCGAGTTTAGTTCTTGTCTTTGTGCTGTTTGCTGGTTAGTATGTTGCACCGCTGCCATGCCAGCAGGCATGACAAGGGAACTGCATGCACCCAAGATTTCCTGTAAGGAACACGTTCAAAAGAGTGTCAAATTTTACCCTCTCCCTGCCCCCAAATTTCAGAGAAAAACTAGGGGGGTGTAGTCAGTCTATAAGCAACACTGAGGGGGAAGGTTTAGTTAAATTAGGGCATCCTCTTGAAAACCTGTCACATTGTTCTCATCAGAAATCATGAGTGCAGAACCTGCCCCAGCATCAGGATTTCTGATAATTTAAGAGCATAATACCTAGGCAAAGGGATATCCAGCCGTCCCCCTAAAGCCAGGCTTTTCAGCTGCAGGCAGGGGAAAGGGAGCAGCAGGGATGCTAAAGGTGCTTGGTGAACCACCCAGAAGGAAGGTGCCAGGAAAGGAGAAGGATTTGGATGAACAATTTAACTCCCTGGCACTGGGTATATTTGTGCTAAAAGGACACCACCTAATGGGCTTTCACTCTAATATTTTACTGTAATATTTTATAGCCTCATGGGGCAGGACCTGAGAGGGCGTGTTAAAAAGGACTGATTTCTAGAACATGGTTCAATTTAAATCAACGATTGAATCATTAATACAGTGAAGAAGGGCCCTGTCAGTTCTACAAATAAGCACCTGTAATGATCTTTTACAGAGTGATGGGACACTGAAGAAAACAAACAACCCCCAGACTTGATTGTGCTATATGTAAAATGAGTCGTCTTTAAGAGTTGCAAATTTCAACTTTTGACTCAATTTTTAGGGCTAGTTATGGATGCAGAAGAATTTGTATGCTGCTTTGCACTTAACAGGCACAGCTCCTTACCTGCAAACAGGTGCCTGGCGGTGATGCAAAACTATAGTGATCACGTGAATGAGTAGCCACAAAGCTATGCCATTGTCCAGACCGTGGGGAAAATCTGACCTGGAAGAATATAAACAGTAATACCAGCGCTACTGCATCCAAAATGTAGACAAGCACACAGGTCATTAATATTGGAGAATCCAGGACAACACCCATGCAAATTAAGTGTGCTAAAACCCAAGACATTAAACTTAATAAGTTCAGACAACTGAACAGTGCATCATCCTTGAACAGGTTGTTTTTCTTCTTTTCCTTTTCCTTTTTCTTTTCCTTTTTCTTTTCTCCTTGTGCTGGTGCAGCTGTTCATACAAAAAGTAACATAATGTGGCTCTTTATTTCAATGTCATGAAATGTAGATGGAAATCCTGTGAGACTTACACGCAGGGGCTAGAGATGCAAACTATCCTCAAATTGGAGATGGTGACAAAGCAAAAAAACTGTTCCCCACCTCCAAGGGGCGGCTTGCAAAGGAGCCGGTGGGGGCTTTTTGCACAGCTGTTTGAAGAATAACTCCTTGTTCCCATGCTGGCTCTGCTTAATGAACGTTCACACAAACCCAGCGTTATTCAGGGATTTGCGTCTGTCAGATATTCTTTCCCGTTCAAAGGTTATCAGTCATGCAAGGGGGGGAAGTGGTGTGACAAGTAAGATGTGTGACAAAGAATAAACAGCCTTAGCTGACCACCACCCTCCCCAGGCGACGAGGAGTCTGCCCAAATCACTCGTGACTCCCTCTCAACCATCACTGCACTTGCAAAACCCATCACTGGCTTCCAAGCCCATCCTGATTTCCTTAAACACTTAGCAAACACGAATGATAGGTAACTCCCAAGCATATACAGGGTGTGAATTCATCCAGCTGTTTGTAAATACCTGGACAGTGTGTAATTAAAACCTGTAATGGGAGGAATTTCTTGCGCTGCTGGCTTCCACAGCAGCACCAGATGTCTGGTGTCTGGTCTGTATGGTGACAGGGAGCTTTAACCTTATTAAAAACAAAGAGATTTTTTCAACCAACTACAGAGGAGCAGTGGGGGAAGGGACGCTGGATAAAACCCCGTTCCCCATGACAGAACTGTCAGTGAGGTGCGTGAGGCTGGGGGCTTGGCTTGTGCCGGAGCTGGGGAGCCCCTGCAGCCGGCTGGACCCAGAGCAGGTGCAGGCACCCTCGCTGCTCGGGGAGGGCAATTTCTGCCTGCTCCCCGTGGCTCAGCTGCAATAAAATCTGTGGTGCAAGAGGTGTGCATTCACCATCACTCAGTGTTAGCTTATGCCTGGAGCCACCATCTGCCTTTTCTAACACCACCTACCTCAGAAAACCAGGGGAAAGTAAGAAGTGTTGTTTCCCAACCTTTTTACTTGTCGCAAGCGACAAGTTTCTCAACTCTGAACTGCAAAGCAAGCGCTGCAGAAATTGCTGACTGCCTGAAGATGACTCGACTCGGTGCCTCCTGCAGTTTCCCACATCGAGCAGGAGCGCGCGGTCGTTGTTGCGAGGCCATGCCACGTCTCAGTTTGCAGCAAGCGCTCTTCCTCACCCAAAGCAGCCCTTAGGCTTACTGCGGCTTGTAAATCACATGGGCAGGAGGCAAAACTGCCAAGCGCTTCAGCTCTGTGGGGCAGGTGATAGCTCCAAGGGCTGTCCCATCGGTGGGGACAGGACAGGGAACTTGCCAGGTGCGGGATGGGTGCCTGGGGGAATATTTTCCCTATTAAAGGCGTCCTTCTGCTTCTCTCCTGCCCACTTGCTTCCCCATCCCCACAGCAGCCTGTGCAGGACCGGAGTAAGGCAGCATCTCAGCTGCCCCAGCTCCACACAAAAAGACATCCCCTTATGTCCCCAGTACGTCCCCTTCACAAGCTCTCAAACTGCCCGGTGTGAGGCCCCACCCCGAACCAGTGCAACACAGTCCTCAGGAGCCCTTTAGCCTTGGGAAAATTCCATGCTGGGGGTCCCAGAGCCCTTTACCAGCCGAGGGCCATGCAGAGGGGGACAGTGCAGCCATGCAAGTGCCCTTATTCCCCAGGCCCAGCTTTGATGTGCAACGGTTTTTTGGATGCTCTCACATCTCTGGACAAGGCTTACCAGAGCCCGGGGCAGTTAGACTCTGACAGCCCCCATTGGTGGGGACCCTCATTTCATCTTGAAAAGCAAATTTGCTTGTTTTCTCCAAATATTTTCTAGCCCTTCACCTGAATCTCACCTGTTTTTTTTTTGCAGTTGACCAGCATCAGAGCACTAGAGAGGAATATGGAAAGAACCCAGGGGGCACGTTTAATATTTCCAGGTGTACCTGGGGCCAAGGTGGCTGGAGAGAGGCTTCTCTGGCCTAAGTAACATCATCAAATGCAAGAGAAAAGTATATGCATGCTTATCAGTAAAGTTTTCAAAAGTTTATTGGTAAAACTAATTTTATTCAATGCCTTGAAGGAACACAATTAACACTTGTTAACTTCTCAGCCTGAGGAAGCTGTGCTTTTTATCACAGTCTCCCTATACATATATATATATGTGTGTGTATATTTATATATGTCAAAGCGTTCAGAAGACGCAGCTCTGCCATACGCTATGTCTCCAGCAGTGGTAAGGGGAGAGCACAAGTGAGGAGGATGCAGGCACTGACATGCAATTTGGGGTATTCCTGCTGATCCAGGACACAGCAGGGGCTGACAACAGCGTCAGCCCTGGGGAACTGCTTCATGGAGGTGGCTGTGAAGGACTGATCCTTGTCTGCCAACATCCTTTATGTGGGTCTTTAAGGCTTTACTCTGGAGGATGGGGGCATGAGAGGGATTTGCCTCCTCCTAAGAACACAGCCATATGCTAACCCACCTACCCCTCCCACTTCAAAAAAAGCCCAGAGAGGGGAATATCAGCCAATCTTCTGGTTTTGGTTGCACCACTTTGAACCTGATGGAATTACAGGAAGTGAAAAACCTGGCTCCTGGGAGGAAGTTTATCCAGTGAGTTATATAAACAGACCATGTAAATGTAAACACATACAAAAGCCCAGTCGTCTTACAAACAAATAAATAACTGCATTGCTTCAGTTACATGCTAACAGGAATCTAACCTCTCACAGCCCACTGCCATGGAATAAACCTTACAACAAAGAAAGCTGACCTGATATAGACGCTTTGCCCTGGTGTATAAATGACATACAATGTGGCACCTCTATAGCACTCTGTGGCACAACCATATCCATTGCCAAGTCCTCTAGGACAGTTTGAAACATTTCACACTTTTCAAGGAGGATGCCCCAAGGTGCAGAAGGCCTTCTGCTGCTAGAGAGGCCCCCCTGCCCTCGGCCGGCAGAGAGGAGAGAGAGGTTCACTCCTTGCTCTCCCCACCGCTACACTGCAGCAATCCCCCCTCGTGGGGGCAGGTGCAGGTTTGGGTGCCCCGGGTGGTGATGGTGCCGGCGGGCACGGCCATCTCCTCCTCATCGTAGCAGACGCAGCGTGGGCAGCCGTCAGCCACGGGGCTACCCACAGCCCGGCAGGTAGAAGGCAGGCGGGGGCACAGTGGGTCACAGGTGATGTCCCCACTGGGCTGGCAGGTACAGAGCTTGCGGGCAAAGTCAATGTAGAAGGAGTGGCCGGCGGGAACATGGCCATTGGCGAAGCCTTGTATCTCACAGTCGCTCTCCAGGTAGGGGGGGCAGGCACAGGTTGGGGGGCAGAGGGGGCAGCAGCCCCCAGCAGTGGTGGTGGTCGGCTGCTCCACGTCCCTGTCAGAGCACGGGGTGCAGGCAGTGGGGTCACACGTGGGTTTTGGGGTTGCACTGTGGAGCAGGAGGCAGGCGAGTGACAGGTGAAGAAAGCCAGCGAGAGCCATGCTTCTGGGGAGAGAAAGGGGGAGATAGACAAAGGCATCACACGGGGAATGCGCACACCAAACCCCCAAGGTCTGGACCCCCCTGAGGTCTCAAGCAAGTGGGACACAGCCACCTCTCCCGACATATCCATTAGCTGTACGTTTGCTCATCTGCAGCTTGCTGGAACCAGGGTGGTTTTTTCTAAAGCAAAGATCTTATGCCCGAAAGCTCATCCTGGCTTGACTGAGGTGTCCTCCACCCACCAAGCATTCAAACGGCTGCAATGTGGGCACAGGGACAGCAAAGTTCACATCACAGGACACACCAGGCTTTGGCACGGTTGCCCTGGGCAGCAAATGGCTCTTGTTCACCCCTATATTGATGCTAGTAATTTAAGTTTCAGTGACTAATTGTTCCTGGGAGGTATTCAGGTATGGACACATGAAGGGCTCAAAGAAGCACCGTTTGCTTTGGTGGCTCATCCTGCGGCTGCTACTGTAGCTGGGACCCTGCTTCTCCGCAGACAAGGGCTGGGCGTCAGCCCCTCACGCTGTGCCACTCCCCACCTGGCAGCATTTCAAATGTTTCGACATTTCTTTAGACAAAAATATTTCCAAATTGCACAACTAGACAGAAAAAACTCAAAAGCATGAACTCCATCTGACTTCAGTTTGAAAAAAAGAAAGACTTTAAAGCTTTCCTGTTTTTAAAGAAAACTCTTGTTTAAGTTATTGGTAACTGCTTCATCCTTGCAGTAAGCTACTGTTCTGCCCCTTCATTTCATTCACATATTTTAATCTACCGGTTACTTTAGCACCTTGCCAGCAGACTGATGGCTGTGCTGAGCAGCAGGAGCCCAGACCCACCTCCTGCGCAAAGGCTGCCGCTGGGCGAGGATCTCCCTTCCGCACCCCCAGCTGCCCAGTTCCCCTGGGCTTCACGCACAGACAGGGCAGGGCATGCCGGCAGACACCGTGAAGCCAAAGGTTTTGCACACCCCAATCTCTCTCCAACCCCGACAGCCCCATTCCGTGCTGAAACCTCTGACCCCACCTAGCAATGGAATCAGGTTTCCTATTCCCCGCAAAGCCGCAACATCGAGCTGGTCAGAGTGGCTGCAGCAGAAACAACCCCCTGCTTGCCCTGGAACAGTTTTCCTGCTGAATAATGTTCAACCTCCCCCTTTAGTTTTGGAGAACCAGGCTGTAAGCTGGCCAAGGTGCTCCCCTCCTGCCCCAAGAGACCCAAGTCCCCGCGGGTCCCAGCCATGGCCGTGGCCATGCTGCACGGTGCGTGTTACCTGCAGGGTGGCTGGGCAGGCGGGACAGGTGCTGGGCTGCGGTGCGGGACCCTGAGCAGTGTCTCCAGTCTTCACCCCACAGCCCATCCGGGCCCTCTATTTATGTGCGGCCGGTGGTGGCTCCACAACGAAACGCTGGTGGGGGGAGGCGGGGAAGCCTCGGTAACACGAAAGGTGGCTGGGCAGGGCCAGCAAGATGTTTATCTTGCTAGTGGTGTTGGTTTAGTCAGTCTGACCGCAGACTAATCCGGCATCCCAGCGGCCTGCAGGTCTGCTGTCTCTCCCCACACCCCCCTTTGCAGATTTCAGACAGGGTTTCTGAAGAGTCAGCATCCCCCTGTGCTTTCCAGGCTGCCGGGGGACGGACACCTGTGTCCAGAGGGAAAGCAAAATGATTTAAATCTCTAGCAAGGCAGCACAGGTGGAGGGTAGCCAGCTCCAGAGCTGCTCCCCCTCAGGAGGTGGAGGTGGGCATGGATCTTCTTGGGGCACACATTTTATCCCTGCCTCCCCACAGCTTCCCAGGGCAGCCCCACAACGCCGCATGCTGGACGCCCACCATTTAAAGCACCTTAAGCCCTGGGTGGCCGTTTTCCTCTGGATCAAGCTGCAGGGAGCCAAGGCCATGAGTCCCAGTGGAGGAGGTTTGTGTGGGTTTCACATGCAAGCACAACCTATATGCCCTGACCCATCACCGGCAGCCCGAGCTTCCTCCAGGGCCCTTTGCTCCCTGGTGTGAAAACTCTGAGCCTGATGTACTAATGAGCTCATTGGAAATGTGCTTCCCAACCCTTGCAGGGCAATGGGATGAAAAGCAGGAAAGTCTTGTAGCAGATGGAACTGTGGAGAGCAGCAAGAGTTTCAGGAGCACGCGCCCCACCCCCCCATGCACATACACATGCACCCCCCTCAGAGGAGGTGTTGGGAGAAGGGCACGGGCTGGAGCTGCAGGACCAGGTCCATCTCCTGCCCGTACTCAGGGCAGCAGCACAGGATGCTGCCTGGCCCTCGCCCTCCTCCCACCACCCTTTCAGGGCTCCTTAAGCTTGAAAATCCCCATTCCTCTGGTAGATACATGGGACCCCTGTGCCCCGCAGAGCCCGAGCATGCTGAGCACAGCGAGTGCTGTTGGGTGGCCATCTTTCAACAGCCACAAAAAATACTGATAGGGCCTGGGTGGCAAGGGAAGGGAAACGAACTTGAAAGACCAGTTGCCTCAAAGAGGTTGTCACTGCCGGAGGGCAGCTATGGGGATGTGGGGAGAAGGGACAGCAGGCAGAGGGTGCAATGCTCAGCTCTTGGTCCCGCTGCTGCCACAGACATCGTATGTGGGCACATGGTTACAGGTCCTGCAGGGATTTCTGCAGACAAGGCAAAAGAAACCTCCTCCCCTGCTTGCTGAGGCCTTCTCCACCCCAGAGATGTGGCAGGAAGGACAGCAGCAGCCAGTCCCTCTCACCACCCTGCATGCCCAAGCCCCAGGGTGCCAGTGCAGCAGTGCTCTGCCCTGGGCACATTCTTCAGGGCAGGTTTGCATCCTCAGGGTCACAGTCTGTGGCAAACTACAGCAGATGCAATGCTGCCATCCCTGGCCAGGGCAGTGCTACCATCGGATGTGCCTGATGGGAGCAGTCCCCAGGGGCAGGGGCCAGGGTCCCTGGGAGCGCCTCGGTGAGGCTGGCTTCAGCCCAGGTGGAGCAATCCTGAAATGTCTGGAGCTTGTGCCAAACTTTATTAGCTCCCAGATGCATAGCTAGCATAAAGAAGCTGTTACAAATATTCATGGTCACTATTCAGCAGTTACTTCACCCTCTGCCGAAGCGCAGCTGTCGGTCTGTAGCGTGTCTGCAGCTGGCAGCCCCCTCTGCAGCGCTGCTGCTGCTGCTGGGAGAGCCGGGGTGTGGGCTAAGCCATAGGAGCCGCGTGGGCTGCAAGGAGTTACAGGGCGGCGGAAGTCTGGGCAGTCCTTATGTGCTGTTAGCCCATCATCTGGTTGGTTTTACTCAGAGCTGCCACGTTTTGCACGCCCAGGTGAGCACACAGCTCCACTCGCTGCATGCTGAGGGCGCCGGGTGGCAGCCTGCTCTGCAAGCAAACATCCAGTTCTAACGCACCAAATATTGGATTATCTTCTGTTCAGTCTCACAGTAATGGAACTTTTTTTGCATAAACATAGACAATTTCTGAGGGGACAATCCATTAGCATGGCCTGACCCCCACAACCCAAAGGAGAGCTGCTTTAAGCTGCACACACACGCACATGCAGCAGCAGCCTGGAGCTCTCATTCCTGCTGCAAAGCTCTCAGGTGAGATCCAGGCACACTAAAGCCACGCTCACGCCCTGGGAGAGGCCTGCCCAGCATGCAGGGACTTATTTCCCTGTACACTAGGGGGGCTTGCTCTGGGGCAGGGTGGCAGAGGTCTCCAGGCACCAGCAGGTCACCCCCTTGAAGGTGACGCTGTCACCCTCTTGAAGGTCCCACGCCTGACGTTAAAACTCATGGATTGCCTTTTGAACATGAGCCATCCTGTCAGGGTACTCACTCAGGAGGTGAGGGACCTGGGGCCTGGAGGGGTAGGGTCCCAACCCCCACTGAAGGGAAGGTCCCTGCAAAGAGAGACATGCGTCTGGCTGTCAGGTGGAGGCAAATCTCCCCTCCTTCTCTTGCAGCCAGGCCGGCTGCCCAGGAGGACATATTACAGTTAGGGGCATCAGGAAGGGTCTGGCATGTCCCAGACTTCAAAGTGTTCCAGATTCAGATTCAGTTCTGGGCTTCATGGAGTTATGTGGCGCTTTAAGATTTATTCATGTGAGTTTGGAATACATGCATGGACTAATACCCTCCAGCTTGCAACAGAGCTGCTAAAATAAATACAATACAATGAGGTTGATCTAATCAGTTTTTACTTTTTCTGGACAAACATGGTCGTCTGTCAAGCAAAAACTCACAGAAGATCTGTTATAGCTTGTGTCGCTTACTTATGAAACAAGACAGCAGAGGCACTCTTCCTAAATATAAATACTTCAGCATTCTATAATTTAACAGGTCTCATACAAACTAGATTGGATTGCAAGTACGGACTGCTAAGTGGCTACCCTTAGCAGCAAGCCAGAATTAGAATTAGTTGTTGTCCCCTTGGAGCAGCTCCCGAGATTTATGGGAAGACTGGAAAGCTCTTAGTGTCTTTTTAGAGCAGCTCCCCCAAACCAAGTTTCAATGATGCTTCAGTTTGGTCCCACAGCCCTCCTTTCACATTTGTTTTCATTTATGTCATTTGCAGCCATGGCAAATGGCTCTTCTGACCTTCATTATCAGTTCCATAATACTCTGACAGAAAAATTAAGATCAGCCCCTCCTTCCCTTTACCCCTCCCTCCATAACGAGCTCTCAGGATGCATAGTCATGAGATGACTGTTACAGGACACAGGGATGCAGCCACATCCCCTCTCCCAGTCACTATATCATGAGAACGAGTCCTTACTTCTTGAATGGGTTTGGTTTACTGCCTCCCTCCTGTGGGACCATGCATGAGACACCTGGTGTCACCAGCTCCCCCAGACGTGAGGAAGGGGCTTCCCAAAGGCCAGTGGCTGCTATAGGACTGATCATTCCCCACCTGCCCAGCACCTTGTCCCCCCTGCCCATCACAGCTCTCGACTGTCCCTTCCCATGCTGGGGGTGAGAAGGAGGGTCTCCCAGGGAGGCCCTCAGTCCCCCCTGCGAGGGGTGGAGAGGGGCAGGAGGGTACAGCTGCGATGTGGCTTGCCCCCAGCCCCACTTCTCTCGTGGCAGAGACAGGCTCTGGCCCCACTGGGACCAGAGCAACTCATGGCAGCTACAACACCAGCAGTGCACAGGTAGCAAAGACACCCAAACCCCCACCTGCTAAAATCTGGGCAATAACAACCATCCCCTTCCCATCCCCACCCCCCGCGTTACCTCTCCAGCCCTGGGAAGCTCTGTGTAACCACATGGCTATTAAAGGCAATTTCTTTAGTTATCTTCTCTTTAGTGATATTCTGGGTAGCATTTAGCGGACAAATGGTTATTACATTACAATTTCCACTTAGTCATTTTGAGAAACTATCAGCTGGATTAGTCCAGGAAGCAACCTGGGCCGGGCAGTGCAGGCTCGGGGGGAGCAGCCGGCCCGTCCAGGGGAGCGCAGGTGGGTGCCTCTGAGCTGCTGTGCTGCTCCTGGTCACTTCTGCTGACAAAGGTGAGGAGATCCACTGCCGTGACCACACCAAACACGGTCTGCTTCATGAAGGAACTGCCATTGCCATTGACTGTAAACACAGAAAATGCTCTTTTAGTGGAAGAAAAAAAAAAGATAAAGAAGAAAAACAAAAAACCTCAACCCCACAGCTATGCAGAGTCTGCTTTTAATTTATTAAGATAAAAGGTTAACAGGGACAGCTGCTGCTGCTGCTCTACCTCAACAGAAATGACTGATGCAGCCTCAGTGGGGTTACTGGGATCACGTCAGGGAGGTTTTAGCTCCAAATAATGGACTCTTTGCCAGAGCAGGAAACTTAATTTCCCAGTTGTTTTTACCGAACCTCTGTTTCAGTCCTGCTTCTACCACCACAAAACTTTTCAGGACAAACTAATGAGACTTTTTAAGAGCAGCAGTGAGACACTTTCTACTCTTTTCTCATAAGGCCCCACACCCTCGTTAATAAAACAACATTGCAGTAATTGCCTTAACTATCTGCGAAATGTTTTCTTAAATGAAAACAAAACCAGTCACCAGAGCCCAAACACAAGATAAAATGCAAGCTGTGATGGTGTGGGAAGAAAGTAATAAATAAAGGGGTAACTGTGATGGTATTAAACCGGCAGCTCTGGCAAAGAAAATGGGTGTTGTCTGAAAACCAGAGCAAGAGGCACTGCATACAGCTGGCTGATACTTTTTGGTGGGAACCATCTAATTTGCAGATAGCATTTAATTTATATGAAAATGTGATACAAAATAGATTTTTGTTACTTTTATGACAACATAGCTGAGAAAATAAATTCCACCTAGCATGATTTTTGGTGAAAGAATTGGAAATGTGCATCAAAGGCAGTTTTGAATGAGAGGTTTTTGTTTGCAATGTTTTGTGGGAACTTGCAAGCCAGTTTTAGAGCTGATGGGTCTTTGGGGTGGCAGGCCACGGAAATAAAAGCAGAGGGGTTAGGGTGTTTGTGCATGGTGAGTTTTGGTGACCCCAAGTTCAGCAGGCAGCCCTTGATCTGCAGTCCACGCAGTGCCGTGTTGCATGCTGCTCCCTGTAGGAATGCTCTGCATGTTCAGGGTGTAATCCCATAAAAGCAGTAAAATTATACCCTTCACCTCTAATTTAGAACACGTAAATGTGGGTCTTTTGACTGCTTTCTCATGTTGCTAACATTTTAAACAAAGCCACTCCCTCGAGAAAAGGCCAAATTTGTACTTCTAGAAGTTTTACAGCATAATTGTACTGGAAAGGTGTGTTAAGTCAGATTTGCAGAACAGCACCTGCCACCATGCTCATTTTGGTCAGTGGAGCAACAAAGTGTGATCCCTGCTGACAGCGATGTGTCAGCAATCCTCGTGCTGACGTGGTCCTACTGGACGTGACTCTACTGAGCCGGTTTGCGTCACCAAGGAAGGGGTGGCTGTACTGCGGTTTGGGAATAAATCAAAGCTGCTGATATGGTTGCTTTATTGGACTAGTCTAATGATGCTCCCAAACTGGCAGAGCATGCCTATACCCAGCCATGGTCCAGATAAGGCTCATACATGGGTGCCCCAGGCTGCACACATCAGTGTGTGCTGTGCCTCCTGGCTTATGTGGCTCTGCTGCAAGGCTTGCTCATGGTCCAACACATTTGTTTTCAGCCTTCTCAATTTACCCTAGACCTCCAGGGTAGGTGTCTGATAGCACCCAGCATGCAAGGCCTCTTAGCATATCAATTTACCCAGGCCCCTTGGGGCACACAGGTGTAAGGACATCTCTTGGCTGCATCTCCAGGGGTGGCAAGTGGGAACAGTGGTGTTCAGGGAAGCCTCTGGGCATGCACAGCAGAAGGTCTTTAAGCTGTGGGATGCAGACTGTGTAGTTTGTTCCCTTGGACCTGCATGCCTGAATTACACCTAAGCTTTATCTAATGGGCACAAATGCTCCTTTCAACCTTGCCCTTGGGATACTAAGTCTATGGAGATCCCTAACTTCCCCCTTGTTTCCTCTGTTGCCTGCAACCGGAAAGGCAGCGATTTGAATTCAAGGTCAAGAGACTAAATGAGTGCTAGAGGCCTGAGCCAACAGCTGTGCAGCAAAGGCACTGCACCCCAAGCTGCTGCCTGCAGTCCACCTCAGCTGTCAGGGGAGGGGACCAAATGAGATCCCATAATGAATACCTTCCCAACACCAGAAAAAGGTTTCCATGGAAAACCATAAGGGGAGGGGATGGAGCTGGTGGGTGCTTCAGCATCAACCCTGCATGGTGGGACAACACAGGCCCCATGAACAGGATCTGGGAAGTGCTCCTGCAGGACACGAACCCAGTAGCGTCCTGGTCCTAGGCTCCTATGATTAAGGCTTCCCTCCTCTCCCCTCACGCCTGTGGTGTCAGGAAAGGACACGGATGAATAGTTGGCAGTTCCAGTGCTTTGCAGAGCCATGGAGCAGAAATCCTTCCTGCAAGGGCTCAGGGGTTGCACATATGGAGCAGCTGCACTGATATGTACCAAGTTCAGTTTGAGAATTTCCCTCTCCCCTCCCGAACATTCGTGCAAAACCCATACAGTACTTCTGCAGATACCTACATTGCATTTGCTCATGTACAATGATAGCAAAAGGGTCATTCTCCAGGATGCAGGAAAGCTTCCCGAGGCTGTCCTCCAGGCCAATCTAAACAGGACAAAAAGAGACATTTTATGTGTCACTTCACATTTAAAGGACAGCAGCGGGGAGCCTGACTCCTGTCTCTGACTAGTCATGAGTGGGCAGGGTGGCACCCAGCTGGACCAGGATCGCGTGCACCTCCTCCGCCTGCATTGCCCTGGGGAGATGGGGAAGGGCTGTAGCCAACTTGCAAACCTGGCTTTGCTGTAGCTGAACCACAGTGCTGTCTACCCAGAAGCCCAAAAGGCCTCGGTGGGCCAGCATGGGGGTGACAGTTCCAGCTCCCCTAAAACACCATCCATTTACCTCACTCCATCTCTGGACCGCTGATGGCCATCCAACCCAGGTGTCCCTCCCCTGCACACCCACAGGATCTGCCCTGTGTCTTGTCGGTGCCTGTTCCTGTTGCCCCAGCCCTGCTGAGCCCTGGCAATGGCTGGGCTCTGATTTCAGAGGGTGCTGATCCCCCAGCTGGATGAAATCTTCTGACAATGTAAGACTGGGAGTGGACATCCATGTGCTTTGCTCCTGGTCTGAAAGCTTCCATGTCTGAACCCCACAGGCTCAGCAGCATTTTTGCAGGTGCCTGTCCTAACTGTCATCCGCATGCTGTCTCCATCACCCTCCCCACTTCTCTCTACCTTCACCTGTCTGTCTTTTCATTGACTTCTTCTCCCAGCTCCTCTCACACCTCAGGGTGGTGGTGCCTCTCTCCCCCTCTCCCCATCCATGGACAGCAGTTGACACCAGCCACATCCTTGGTGGTACCTTTGAGAACTGGTCGTAGACAACCTTCGTAACGGGGTCTGAGAACTGTGCATTTCCAGCCAGCACCGAGGTGAGGATGTTGCTGAGGGTCACCATTCCCAAAATAAGTCTGTAAGGGAATAGAGAGTTTTCCAAAAGGTCAGATCTGAGGCAAGGCACACATTTTGTGTAAGGGCTGTACTGCTCCCCTTGAAGTTAGTGTCTAAATTACTGCTTCTGTCAGTGGGAGGCACCAGATTTTTCCTCATCTGAGCAGGACATGAAGATCCTTGTCCTCACCAAGCTGTTGGTTTAACAGTCGTTAAAGTCTGCTATTGCAGTCCAGGACTTAGCAGCTGGGAGGAGGAGCTGTGGGGTCTCAAGCTGCTTATTTGTGTGGATCTCCCACCCAGCCCTCACCTCTCCTCTGGCCTCCCCTTGCCTGTGCACCGATCCAATCTCTGCTGAGTCTGGTGGGCACTGGCTTTGGCTTTGACTTTAACTAGCTTATTTACAGGGAATTTTCGTGATTAATCTTTACAAGGAGACAGATGTTATTTTGAAAATATGCACCACAGAATCCAACACAAGAGTCCCATCACTGGATCAGTAAATGGGACTTTCTCTTTAGCTACATCACGGCTGCTTTTCCTATGTGAATGGCCGTCTCTGTAACAAGTGAAAATATTTACCCTGATTCAGCAACAACAGGAGCTTGGTCATATCCCTTCTCTTGGAGGATCTCAATTGCCTTTTGACAGCTGACTTCTGGGAGGAGAGTGAGAGGGGCTGAGAGATTCAGTTTCTGTACCTTGATGTTCCACCACCTGTTGAAAAACAAATGGCAGCACCAAGTTGTTACCCTGCTGTGCGGCTGTGGGCCTCGCTCAGGGAGGCAAGACCAGAAGAGATGAGACCGCACACACAGAGATATTCTGCCTTCCTGCAAAGCTTGTGCCACTCCTGTCCACAAAGTAGTAATGCCACAAGTCCACCATGGCCAGGTCTTGTTGAAGCCACGCTTTCCCTATGCCTGGTGTCCATACAACTCTAGAGGCAGGGCTGAGGCCAGCACCTGGCAAAGTGCCGAGCTGTCCTGAATCCGAGGAAGCTACTGAGAACTTCACTTCAAGCTTATGAGTGCAGGTCTACTGGGTTTACTTCTTTGGTGTGTATCCTTGGTCCTCAAAGTGCAGCTTTTGCAGCTCCTCTGGGAGAGAGCCTGGCAGAGCTTCTCGTGTGACTTATGAGGGACAAGCTGCGCTTGTTTTCTGGGGACCCCAGGCAGCTCCCAACTTATCTCAGCCCTTCATCCTTGCAGAAAAGGCAGGGCAATGCTGGAGGCTGGAAGTGCCGAGAGAAATTCTAGCCAGGCATGAGAGGCCTTGGAAATGTGTTAAGTTTTTAGGAAATATTTTGCAATAACCTTTGGTTATAATAACCCAAAGGTGCAGATGACATCAATAATACCTGCTGTCTTTAAAGTGAGACTAGGCACTTTCTAAACAACCAGCATTTTCTCAGACGCATGTCAACTGGCATCAGCAGTTTGTCTGTGACTTCCTGTCTTGAGGGGACTCTTTCCCTATGGTGAGCAAGAGACAGCTGAATTGGTCATCTTTTCTGGCCTGCAGCTCTGGAAAGTGAAACTGTACTGTTCCCTGCCTGAAAAGACCTCCAGAGCTGTTTGAAAGGGTGCTTGCTACAGGACAGACCCATCTCCCCACCGGCTTGATGTTCCTTTGAACATCAGCTGTGGAGTACAGAGGAGGTTTTGAGCGGAGCTAGATATCTACCTCAGCTGTTCTGCTTGGCAGGTTTTAGGTGGCTTGGACAATGACTGCCATGTGGGACCAGATCGGCAACTTTGGGACAGAAATGGCTCTTTATTATAGACTTTGATTGGAGAACTGGGATACCTAACTACTCAAAAGAGAGGAGCTGACATTACAGCCTACCCAGAAGGATCTGGACTTAACTGTTTTTTTCTAAATACTAAAAGATAATACTTTGAAGATAATAATTTCCAGATTCAGAAAGGTGATTCCCTTATCACCGTTTATATCAGCGGACGTTGTCTTACCAAGGCTTGTGCTCCTGGATGTCATTTAGGAAACCATTTCTCATCATCCATTTATCATTCAAAAATTTGGACCTAGAAATCACCAACAAAGAGCAAGTCTGTGAGTCTTCCAGAAGAAGTCGTGCTTTGTTTCATGCACTAGACCACAGCACTGCCCCAGGGCTCCCATGATTTTTGCAGCTGGCTGCTCTTAGCCCCTTTTAAGGTCAATGGGAGCTGCGGGTGCTCAGTAACTCTTAGAAGCATGTCAGCTATTTGCCTTCCTAACTTTAGGCATGCAAGTTCAAAAACTGTAGCTTGACTTATTCCTGCTCCGTGCAGTAAGTCAGTAACAAGAGGAAATAAAACACAAGTATCCCAACACCCAGTTCCTGGTGCTTGCCACAGCAGTATGCTATTTCTCCCTGTTGTTTTGGGTTTGTTGGAGTTTTTTTGTTTGTTTGTTTGTTTGTTTTCTTTTTTTTTTTCTTTTTTTTCCCTGTGAGCTGCTCAAGCGAGACTCCCAGCTCTGGGCTTGTTCCAGGTGCCATGCTATCAGTTACTGGGGTGGCTCTCCAGCAGCCCACACCACGTGGGCTCAGCAGTGCTAAGCTCATGTCACCAAAGGGCCCCATGGCCCTAACCCAGGCCATATGCGGGGAGGAGGGGAGAAGGTTATGGGAGCTCCCACCTCATTGCTGGAAAGCAGGTGAAGAAGAAAGAAACTCACATGTAGTTCCTGACAGAGTCAGGCAGGATGACGACGCAGCGCTGACCTTCCTTCAGGTCCTTGGCAGCCTGTACAGCAATGGACATGGCGCTGCCCGAGCTGCCACCTGGATGGGTACCAAGAAGAGAGAGACAAGTGTTGGGGCTGCCCAGGGTTTAGGGCCACAGTCCTGGTGTGCGGGGCATAGTGCTGCCCTTGTTAATGCTACCAGGGGCACCGAGACCAGGCAATAGCAGAGGTGGCACCTCCTCAAGCCACTGGGATTGGGAGGACAATTGGCCCCACAGCCTTGTAGGTTTTAGAGTCAGGAAGACGTAGGGACTAAAGGGACATGTTCATGTGGTGGTTCTTGGCAATGGGCAACATAAGTGTCACTTTATGAACTTCATGAACCACTTCTTATGATGACTCTGAGGGCAGGCCAAGGGCTGAAAGGTTCAATATGGGGCCATTCATACCACTACTGCCCATGCTGCACCCGTCCTTTGGGTGAGGAGAAGAACATGGCAAATCTAGAGCTTCAGGCTGACATATTTAGCAATCAAAGATTGGCTTTAAATGCATTGTAAAGACTGAAGAAAACCATAAACATTACATTCATGCTTGGAATACCAGGCCAATGTGATGGGAAGACTTAAATGCTCCCTGTGTCTGTGTGCACGCATGTGGTTTGCTGCACGTAGGGAAAGCAGGTCCCTGCTTTACAGAGGCAATTCTTCCACTGGCAGTTCAACTACTAGAAGTCAAACACATTCCACTATCTGTGTGCCAATTACACACCGCATTCAAGGCAGCACGTATTTTACAGCAGGTTAATTAGCACTGGGTCACATTTTTCAAACAAACGAGGAAAGGCCCTGAAAAATGCAGTTCTGGGAACATGAAGCTATTCACAAGTTATAGTTGAGTTCAGCAAGTGGTTTCTGTAGAAACACAGTGACTTTGTGCCTCCTAGGTTAAATCAACATCTAAGCGTTTCATTACAAATGGCATGATCTTTTTCAAAACTCTCTGGATGTGAGACCTCAGGACTTTTATCAGCTGTAACTACAAGCCTACATCTTGTCTGGTCCTGGACACAAACCTATAGCTAAGTGCTTGGTGGCAGTGAAGGCTGAAAAACACCGATGCTATGTACAGGCTCTTAGGTTACAGGCAAGGTTTGTCTGAGAGCACCTGTTCATTTCAGAAAGCCATCAGGATCACTTACAGCTTGTTGGCACAGGGAGAAGTACTCAGTAAGAACATCTTACACTTTCTTTACTTTCAAGCTTTCCTGGTCCAAAAGCACCTCTAGTATGGCAACCACTCAACGGCAGAGAGTGCAGCCTCACAGGGTTGTTAGCGGCATGGCAGTTTTAGCCCACCTGTCCTGCCCTGGGTCCCATTAATCCTCTCCTCAGCCTGTGTAACACTACACTGCACAGAGTCATGCCTGAAGGTCCAGTTCCCTATGCAAAAGTGCTCCGGTAAGAGGAGAGTTATTGCTTCTATAATTATTGTGGCCGATGAGTCAGATCCCAGACCATGGACTCACTGCCACACCTCTGAAGTCTACAGCAACCTACACACCAGCTTGGGGTTCGGCCATTCAGCCCTGTTAGCCTAGCAGACACACAATGCAGAGAGCACCTACCCTGAAGCGTTTTAGTCCTGAAAGGATGAGGTTCAGAAAGTTTGTTAAGAGAAGCAACTGTTGTCGTTGGTGCTTACCACACAATATTCCCTCCTCTCTGATCAGCCTGCGAGACATGAGGAATGAGTCTTTGTCGTTGCATTTATACCACTTATCGACCACCTGAAGAGAAAGCAAGAAGGTTGGTTCCTGGCAGTGTAATTTCAGGGTGTTCTGACCCACTGAGGCATGCCATGGTGCTGACGCCTACAACATCTGTCAGCCTTGAGCTGCTTTCCACACTGGTTGAAAGCAAACACATTTGACTGGGCATCCTTAGTCCAGAGGGTGTGTCCTTGCTAGCAGGCACCCACTCCAGCCTTTAGAGCAAACACCATTTCCTTGGAGCGTTAGGGATATGTGGGAGGTCCAGAGTCAGGATGCAGAAGAGGGAGTGGTGTTCACGATGTCCCAGGATAGGGTACACTAATAGTCTGGATTTTACCAGGCAAAATCTGATCCAACTACAACAAGAGTTTTGGGTTATTACAAGTCACGGCTCTAAAGCCATGTGCAGACAGCAGAGATGTAGTTAACACAGCACCAGAAAACAGAAGGAATCTGAGGTCTGAGGCTGTGTGGGACCTTTCTAAGAGCAATGCTGGGTCAGCACAGGCAGCTTGTGTTAGGGCTTTAAAGCTCTGTGCCTGGTACTAACTGTCACACTGAGAAGAAACTTGACAAGAAGCTGTTCAGGGCTCATGATCTGTTGTCTTACAAGGCTTGGAGCATGTCTTCCAGCCCATAAATGGTGCAAGGTTTTTGCTGTGTGTGTGCAGTGCCTACGACAGTGAAGGCTTGGGAAATGGTAGCATGATAAAGAGCAGCCTTAGCACTGACCTATTCTGTGTGTTTGTAGTACAAGAGGCATGCTCTGAACATTGGTGGGGCTGACTTGAGGAGGCTGGTACGGTAGCATATTCCTTGTTTGTCCCTGTATTTGGCTTCTCCTTATTATAATCAGATTTATTCAGAGAGATGCTTTAGTGTTGGGGTCCCAGTCCCTCCCCAACAGCTTGTTCTGCACTGGATAGGTACACAAGTAGCCTTAGGACTGGGTCACAGCCAAGTGCCAGAGCTGGTTACCTCTGAACTTGGGAGTAGGTTGGATGCAAAGCCAAAGATCAGACAGAGGCCTCTCATCACACGGCTACTTACTGATCTGTCAAGGACAGTAGGAATAAAGTCATGCCCAATGCCCTCCACCTCAATGGCCATGTCGTCTGTCGTGTTCAGCTCACTGGGCAGAGCAACAATGGAGCCCTCAGGATCTGCGCCAACAATCTTTGAGGGAAGAAAGTTTTGTTAAACCACAAAGGGAGTTCAGAAATAGTCAAACACACAACTCAAAGGAAAAATTACCCATGCCCTTATCAGCAACATTTTCCTTTCCATTATATTCATTAATATTCCTATCCCTTGGCAGCACAGAGAGCTTGCAGGATAAAAAAGTGCTGTTTCCCACTGCCTTTTTAAACAGGTCCTAGTTAGTGTTCAGCTGCTGCAGAAGTGACTGGTAGACTAAAATATTATCACTCTCAGGGTGTTTGTCTTCACGCTTTTGGCAGAGCCTGCTGCTTCCAAAGCTCAACCCTTCGGATAGTGTGAGTGCTCCTTAATCTGCTCTAGTACAAAGCCAGGTAGTTAGCTCAAACTTGTGGAAACTCGTGGCTACAAACATCGTTTCTGGATCTAGTTGTGCTGGCTGATGGTGGCACCTTCCTGGTTGTTTATAGCTTTATATCAGGGCTGAGGTTGCCTCCCTCAGCACTCAGTTTAGGAAGGGGTGGTGACACTGCTCCACACGCAGCTTCAAGCGGTCAGCGAGGTTATCTCCTGCCCAGGTCCCCCACACCATCTCAGTTTGCTGTCTCACACACCACCTACGCCTCCAGTCTGCCTTAAAGCACAAGCTCTGCAGAATGAGCATCTATGCCTAGTGCCAACCATACAGCATAGAAGCTTTTGCAACAGCAGGTGTGAAGCACTTGCACAGTCTGACCCCCTCCATGGAACTGCCAGAGCAGAAACTTTCAGGAGCCAGGATAACCAGGAGCAGTAATGCTGCTGTCCACTGGGACAGCCACTTCTGTGGAGGACCTCTGTCTGTGTCCTGAAGAGGTCAGTGCACAGGGCAGGGTGGGATCAGTAGTGGGGCTGTGGAGCCTTTGACATCTAAGGCATGTGGATGGAGCTAGCTCAAGCTGAGCCTAACACCAAGTTGGTTCCAACAAAAGCCAAGCTCACTGTGAAAAATCAAATAGGTGGAGACAACAGCTGCTAGCTCAGGTGAGCTGTGGGGTTAGGCTTGATCAAAAGCACAAGCAAGAAAACTCAGGAGGGCCATGAATCCCAGCAAACAGCCCTGCCTCCCAGCTCACCTTGCACTCTGGGCACTTCTCCTTCATCTTCCTGGCAATGCCGGTCATGGTGCCTCCTGTGCCAGCCCCAAGCACCACCATGTGGACCTTGCCTGCATGTCAGAGAAGAGAGAGGCTTGCAGGGACTCAGCATGGCCTCCAGCATGGTCTCTTGCATGCAGAAATGATAGGCAGAGGTCATGCTAGCAGCCAAAGCGTGGTCCCGCGGAGGAGCTTAGATGAGCTTGCAGGATCTGAGCACAGTTGATCCTGCCTCAGAGCAGGGGGCTGAAGGTGACCTCCAGATCTCTCACTGCTCCCCATGATTTCTGCATCTTTGGCATATACTGGCTTAAGGGGGAGGAAGTATCGCAGCATTGCCAGCTGTTTCAAACCGCAGCACATTGAAGCAAAGCACCTACGTAGCCCCACTGTGAAATTATACTGATTTAGGACTGGTAGGAGCAGAATCACTGTCAGGCCTTCAGAGTTTTATACTGCAACTGCATTGAGAAAAGGGGACTTTTAATTCACTGCCAGCAGCCAGTAGGAGCAAATCTAAAAGTTGTAGTGGAGGGAAGGCCGGGACTATCTTGTTCCTGCCGCTACCCAACTACTTCGCTGTTATGATAATTGCTCTCCAGTTAAAACCCTTGAGCCCTGCTTACATTTTGCAGGGCTCCCAGTACTGGCAATAAATTTCACTTCTATCTGCATAGGCATGAACTGGGATAGTCCTTTATCCTCCCCCAGCCATCACATCAAATGTCATTAATCTGTGACATTTCAGTCTATTTTGACTTGCACATGAATGTGCTGGATCAGACGCAGTTTTCCATGCCCTGATGGACTTCTTTTTCCCAGTGAGGCCTCTTGGGCCATCTTGTATTCCCAGCTGATAGGTCGCAGAGCTGTTGTAGCCACCAGGAGACTTGTTCTTCCTCCTTGTGTACAGCCTGAATTTGTTAAGCCTCTGGTCTCCTCCCTCAGGCTTTTGAAATAGGAGGCCACAGCAGGGAAGCCCTGCAGGCTCAGGTGGATCTGGAGTGAATTATGAGAAGTTGCTAGACTCTGCGTGTCAGTATTATTAAGGGTGCCTTCACCTACAGAGGCCCTTCTGGCTGTTTCTAGACATTTAGGACAATAAACTATGTGAAATAAGCCTCTCGGAGAGGGCTATAGCCCTTTGCACATCCTCAGCACATAGAAACAACAGTGCAGACGGTACCTTCACACTGCTCCAGGATTTCCTCCGCTGTGGTGTCGTAATGAGCCAGAGGGTTGCTTGGATTTCGGTACTGTTTATTTCAACAGAGAACAGCATGAGTTACTGTGTGAAGTGTAGGTCAAATACCAAACTAGCAATAGCTCCTGACGAGTTTTACCCAAAGCATGCAACTGCCCCCTCCTCTCCCTGGTGAGGGCTGGACTGCAACTCGGCCAGGCCAGGTCATAGGTATTCCTCCTGGTTGTCACTTTGGAAGACAGATTTCCAAGGACACATGGGATTTGTCCACACTAGAAGATTAAATGTGCCCACAAACACTTACTCTCTGGCACTTGGTGCCCATGTGGTGTGGGGATGGTGCAGCTGTCCCATATGCTGCATTGCCAGGTTTTGTGGGATCTGGTGCCGTTTTGTTAAAGCCCTAGCTGCCAGAGGGAAGAGACCTCCCTCAGTATTTTATCTGCTGCTTATACAGAAGCATTTTAGCCTTTCCTTTTGCCTTGAAAAAGTTGAAAACATAGTCCCACAATACTCCTAAGAAGCCCAGAAAAAAAAAATAATCCCTCCTCAAAAGCCATATTAGAAAACTTTTTCAAGTATCATATAAATATATATGTGATTTTGAGAGCTGCTTTGTCATTTAGGGGCATTTGTGGTTGTCAGTGAAGCAAGTTAGGTGGCTGGCAACTGTGGGCCAGAGTAGTTGTTCTACCTGTTCAGAGGGATTTACCGCAGGGGGTACACAGGTACAGCACTGAAATACGTGCAGCCCCATGTCCACACCCGTAGACCAGGCTGCTTCTGAAAAGCGTATTCAAATATTGAGCTCCCTTTTTCTTAAAAGGAAGGAGCTTTCCTGACTTTTCTGCATTACAGGGGCTCCCTACTGGCTATGGGGATGCCTTCCTGCACAGGGTCACACCGGAGGGGTAAGTGCTCTCATGTACAAGATCCAGTGCTGCAGGAGCTGCTGGTGTGAATCAGTAAATTTGCACTTTACAGAATGAGGCTTATTACTGAGGCAGAACAGAGGCTGCTATCCAGACATAAAAAGTTGTTGTTTTTTTTTCAGGTCAAAGTTAAAACTGAAGCAATTTGAGGAGCCTTTGAAGTGTGCACATCCAGGCTTTTGCAGAGTGTTACAGACTTGGAAGTGTCCCTAATTTTCCTTCTGCCACTCTGTGTTTTCCAGAGAGGCAATTAAGTTTCAAGCACCATAAAGCACTGACAAAGTCTGCCTCTGTTGCCAGTTTGAACAAAGCCCCCAGACACGGGCACACTTGGAGCACATGCTATAAACTGTTTGGAAAGAGAGTCAGTGGAGGAGCAGCGTTTACCTGGTCCAGGATGTGAGAGTTTGGGATTTCACTTTTCAGCTTCCAGGCAACACGAACGTTAGACTCTGGGGCATCAAAGCGGGCACATGGGGTCCTCACAATTTCAGCACCCAGTGCCTTCAGGATATCGACCTTTGGGAGGGAAGAGGGTAGATGTAACGCAGCTGATCCCACATAGCAATGGTAATCTGAACCTGCAGGCTCATGGCAGCATCAGATGCCAGAGGAGCTTTACACAGAGGAGACATTTAACATTTGGAGATACAATGTCCAATCGGTTATACGATCCCTGACATCCTCCTGGCACCCAGGGCCTCCTGCCTGAAGCTGGCTCATGGATTCAAGCCTGGCCTTGTGCCCTGTCCTACTTGCAGGGCAGGCTGGGGACACGGCAGAGGTAGGTAGCATAGTGCTGCTCCTTGGTACCTGGGGAAAGGGGCAGAGGAAACTGGGGTAGGGAGCAGTGTCTCCTGTGTGCTGTGGTCTGAGCCCCTGAATGCAAGGAGGAGGTCTTAAAGCTGTCTTTGCACCAAGACCCTTCTTTCCTCTCACCAAGCATGGGGAAAAAGCAACTACAAATCAGCCCCAGGGTATTAATCCACTTGGGAGATGTGGCTGTTGGGGGAAAAAGGGGGCAAAAGAGAAGGGTGGGTGAATATCAGAGCACCTGGAGATGAAGCCTATGGCAGCTGGAGGTGGAATCTGATCCAGACTGAGCTTAAGTGAGATTTAGGTTGAAATGAGGATGGCGCTTTGGAGACGGGCTCAATTTTGAGCCAGGTCTGGGTTCCAGGTCTGGCTTCACCGGCATGAGTTCAGCGGAGCAGTTTGTGGGACTTTTGGCTCCTCAAGGTGGAGACTTCTGCCATCTCCAGACAGCAGTTTCACCTGACCATCAGCTCTTGCACAGTGACTTGACTTCTACCACATTAAGAAAGCAGCTCAGACAACCCTAAGTATCTCCAGGTTACAGAAAACCTCAGAGACATGGAGAGACCAAGTGACATGTCAGATGTCAGAGGAGAAGTTAGCAGGACCGGCAGCGGAGCCCCAGTGCCTGCCTGCCTCTCCTCTGCTCCATCCAGCCCTTGCCCTCACAGACAGCAGATATTGCTCCATTTCTCTGCAGCCACGCACCGTGTTTGGCTAACGCGCGACCCCAGCTGCACCACTAACGCTAGATAATCAGCCAGGCCATCACAGTGTGCTTTTTTTCATCAAGAGGAAATCTGAATAACTACAAAGCCATGTCAGGGTGTGGGGTGAGGCTCGTTACCCTTTAAAAGGAGAGGGCGCTCCGTGTATAGAAAGGGAGAGGCACAGAGAGACAGGGAAGATGTTCCCCAGCTGCAGGGTAATACCGTACAGAGCACTGACCTTTTCCATACTCATTTTCTCCGGCAAGACAATGATGCAGCGGTAACCTTTCACTGCAGCTACCAGTGCCAGCCCAATTCCTAGGTGGTGGGGAGGAAAGGGAATTGGTTGACAACAGCATTTGGCAAGGCCGACCGACATGCATTGTTACTTCCTACATTCCTCTCTCCCTCCAGTGAATGTAACCTAAAAGTGTTCACTGACGAGCTACAGTTGAGGGCATCCTCCATGAGCCTCTTGGGATATGCCAGGAGCACCAAGGAGCACGGGA
Source organism: Pterocles orientalis (assembly GCA_011057875.1). Classification (NCBI taxonomy): domain Eukaryota; kingdom Metazoa; phylum Chordata; class Aves; order Pterocliformes; family Pteroclidae; genus Pterocles; species Pterocles orientalis. Next base: position 413,316 of record WKFP01013371.1, on the reverse strand, counting down.
GGATGTGCTAGTGGGGAGACAAGCTGCAGCATCCCTTTCACTCACAGGAGTCTATTAATGTGGCATAGAGCGAATGGCAAGGTTGGGGAGCACTCTCCTCCCCTCACCGAGGCTCAGGTCTCTTCCTTTGTTTTCTGAAACACAGAGGTGATTTTGCTTCAGGAGTGCCTTTCCCTCCCTCTTAGATGCCCTCAGTTGTGAGGGGACACACACAAAGCTGCACGTCACCCTGTGGTGAGCAGGCGAAAGGAACCGCTGCTCCGATTTCACTGGGGTGATGGATGGAGCCAGCTGCTCCCTGGCTAGAGGGGAAAGGTGAGGCTGGAGCAGCATGTCCCTGCAAGAGGCTGATGGGAACATGGTGCCGCCTCGACTGCCCCGGCTGGGCAGGCAGCCAGCAAGAGCCACCAGGGAAAGAGTGCTGGGGCACCCACCAGCCCCCTTGCCCCCGTGTCTGGGGTGTGTCCGGGTGAAGAGGGGGCTGGCCCTAGGGAGCCTGCAGCAAATGGTCTGGTAAGGGGCAAAATTTCTAGAGACCAGCCTGGTTCTGCATGGCTAGCAAGGGGCAGGTGGTGGCATTGCAGCAGTGGATGGAGTACAGAGAGGGACACTGGCATCAACTCTGTCCAGAGCGTCTCAACAGCCTCTGCTGTGCCTTTTTGCAGGAAAGCACACTATGCACACACACGTCCCTGATGTGGTGGCATCACTGGTGCAGGAGGCAGCAAGGGACTTGGAAACTTGCACTGATGGTTCTGTGCAGGCTGTCAAATAGGGGGGAGGCTCCTCCGTTTTCCCCCCTTGTCTCAAACCCCATCATAATCTAGTGCCTGAGCAGAATGAAAGTGACAAGAAAAAAAAAAATTATCTTCCAGCCCACCAGGAAAACCCTCTCTGGGAACCTCTGAATATTCAACAGCTTTCTAGCCTGAAAACCTGCAAAAGCTGGCAGCCCGTGGCTTGGATGGGTACACTCTCGCTGGGTAAGGAGCTGGCTGGAGGGCCGGGCCCAGAGAGTGGTGGTAAATGGAGTCAAATCCAGTTGGAGACCAGTCATGAGTGGAGTCCCCAGGGGTCAGTACTGGGGCCTGTCCTCTTCAACATCTTTATTGAGGATGAGGGCATTGAGTGCACCCTCAGTAAGTTCGCGGATGACACCAAATTGGCAGGGAGTGTCGATCTGCCTGAGGGTAGCGAGGCCCTACAGAGGGATCTGGATAGGCTGGAGAGCTGGGCCGAAGCCAACAGGATGAGGTTTAACAAGACTAAATGCCAGGTCCTGCACTTTGGCCACAACAACCCCGGGCAGCACTATAGGCTTGGGGCAGAGTGGCTGGAAGACTGTGCTGAGGAAACAGACCTGGGGGTACTGATTGATGCTCGGCTGAACATGAGCCGACAGTGTGCCCGGGTGGCCAAGAAGGCCAACGGCATTCTGGCTTGCATCAAAAACAGTGTTACTAGCAGGAACAGGGAGGTAATTGTCCCCCTG
>WKFP01013371.1:351824-411804 GCA_011057875.1 Pterocles orientalis | reverse complement strand
AGAGGAGGCTCAGGGGAGACCTTATAGCTCTCTATAACTTCCTGAAGGGAGGTTGTGGTGAGCTGGGGGTCGGCCTCTTCTCTCGTGTAATCAGTGATAGAACTAGAGGGAATGGTTTCAAGCTGAGACAGGGGAGGTTCAGGCTGAACATTAGGAAGTATTACTTCTCGGAAAGGGTAATCAGGCATTGGAATGCACTGTCCAGGGAGGTGGTGGAGTCACCAACCATGGGAGTGTTCAAAAAATGTTTGGACGTTGTGTTGAGGAATATGATTTAGCTGGGAAGTATTGGTAATGGTTGGACTAGATGATCTTCTAGGTCTTTTCCAACCTTGATAATTCTGTGATTCTGTGATTCTGTGAAAACACCCGGGGTTGCCCCAGCTCCTCCAGCTCCCAAGACTGTTTGCCTTGCCATAAGGTAACTTGTCATGTGTGCCTGCACAGGTGTGAGACCCTCGCAGGCTCTTGGGAATGTCAGCAACAAGGCATCTCAGCACCCTGGGCTGCCTGTGGCCAATGGGAGGGGAGCCAAGAGGAGGATGGAGCCAGAACCATTGGGCTCCAAGCTGCCCTTGTAACTGCAAATGCAAGAGCTTCTCAAATCCCTGCCCCTCCTGCAGCCCCTCGGAGACGCCACCCTGCCCGGCACCCTGGCAGAGGGAGCATCCCTGCCTTTCCCACCTGTGTTTCCTGAAGTGGGTTCAATCAGTGTGTCGCCTGGTTTTATAATCCCGGCTCTCTCTGCATCTTCCACCATTCTCAGGCTGATGCGGTCCTTCACACTGCCCCCCGGGTTGAAGTACTCACATTTTGCCACTAGAAACGAAAGGGTAGGCTCTGTCAGGGACAAGTTGCAGCTGGGACTGCAGTCATTCCTCCCCTGCGGGACGTTCTTTTGCACAGGAAACCACATCCACCATCTAGGGTGCTGCAGCTTGTCATGGGATACCCATCAGCATACCTGCCCATAGTCCATCTTCCCCCACGAAACACAGGAAAGCACCCTTAAGGCAGTGGGCAGGCCTGGTAAGTCCAGGATGGGTTTAAAATCAACTGGACATTGTAGAGTGATTGCTAGGTGGAAGGTCCAACACGGGTACGATACACCTTGCTGCCCTGCCTTGAGGACTGTTATTTGAGCAAGGCATTGTCAGGGTTAACAGCAAGGTCCCACGGTCTTTTCTGGGGCATGGCAGCTATTAACAGATATCTAGAAAGGTGCCCTTCTGTAGGGATGATGTGCAGTCCTGAACAGGGTGCCATGAAGTGAAAACAAACAATAGAAAGGGCACTTTCAAGGGTTGGCCAAAACTGTGCTCTCTTTGCTGAACTACCAAAAAACCCACCTAACAGAGACCTTCCAAGGTGCGCTCAAACCGCAAGGCACACCTCTGTTCCTAATCAGGCCGTCCACACCTCAGGGCAGAACTCTTCCCACCAAGGTTTTGATGAGCGTCTACATCTGAACTGATGGCACTGAGCTCTGTTTTATGGACAACGGGGCAAAATTAGTACTTTCAGGGTGTCATTCACTTCATCCTTGAAGAGACAGCTACTTCAGGCTGACAAACCAGCCAGATACATCAGCAGTTAAAGCAACAGGGAAAAAAACCCCTCGCGCTCATTATATTTTATAATGCATGCTGCCAAAACTTCAGCTACCCAGAGATTCCTGGGGGCACAGAGATTACAAGATAATCGTGTCCAGCTGTAACTGCTTCCTTGCTGCAAGCTTTCCTATATTTGCTTGGTAAGAGGCTCTGTGCTGACCTGCAGCTCAGAGAGGACCAAGCAGCTGCTCTGCCTGTCCTGCTTTCCTTCTCCTCCTGCACCAGGTGAGGGAGACATCAGCCCAGCAAACAGGGTCTCCCTGGCTTCCCTACTGCTGTTTGCACCAAATCCTCCTGCTCCAGTAAGGCACTTGCCCCAGCAAGACATTCTCAAAGGAACAGACTGCTTTGGAGGGGGACCAGACATTGCAGACCGGTTCTCCTGCCTCTGCCACTTTTGCTCCATGGTCCCTTACCATCCCCTGAGGTCTCATTCCAGGAAGTGAGAGGTGGTGCAACATGGAAGTTGCAGGGTTAGGGGCCTGATGATCCCAAATCCTGAGAAGGGATCTGGTTGAAGAGCACAGCACACTCCATGTGGCCATGTGCCTGGTGGAGGCAGGCTACGGGGCAGATTCCCAGCTGCCACACAGGACTGCAAGGTCCCGCTGTGCCCTTTCACTGAATGTGAGCACCCATCAAGTCTGTCCTTCCTACCTAGCTATGTGACACTCCTGAATCTTACTGCCTGAATCTTGCTGTCCTTCTGCCTAATTTGACTGAAATTAATTTAAAAGGGTTAAAAGTTATAGGAAAGGAGACTGAAAAGTCCATATACACAGAGACAGCCTAATCATATCATATTTCTGTGGGGGACCAGGATGAAAACAACCCATACATGAGATACCACCAATGCTACTCTAACATCGCCGTGGGGGGAGGACTTGGGTCCTGCTGGAAAACCTGGCCCCACAGCCAGCACCTTGGCCTGGCTTTTAGCACCCAGACCTGGCATGCATGTCACTGATAAACCCAGCTGTCTGCAGCCCCACTGCTCTGCCCGGGGCTGCATTTTGGGAAGGTCCCCAAGGGAAGCTGCTGCTGCCCCCAGGACAGTGATGCAGCAGACAGCAGCACCTGGCCCGGCTCCAGCTGACAGCAGAGTAGAGTCCCCTCTGTGTGGAAGCTCTGCTTGGTAGCCAAGCGGCTATACTAGCATGCGTCCCCCACAGCCCAAGCTGCTCCCTTTGCCCAAGCAGGCTGCACGAAGAGTCCTGACATGCTCTTTGCCATGTCCCAGCCACCAAGTTTTGGTAAGTCTCAGACAGTCCTGTGCACACCACGTGCTACCCCAGGTGCTGCAGCACCCCTGCCCATTGCCATGATGACATCCACCCATCCCCAAATCCAGCCCAGCTCTGCTCTGAGATTATACTGCAGTTATTTGGGAGGAGAGATGCTTCCACCACCATTAGCCCCCTGCTCATTGCACCTGAAAACCCTGCTGTTTGGTGTGACAAATGACCATAGTGTAACCTAATAAGCAGGAGTACCCAACACGTGCCACATCTGGCCCTCCCCAACGGTTCTTGCTCACCACAGAGCCTCTTCTGAAGCCCCCTTCCAACACCGCCCCTCACCTTCACCTTGTGGCACGGAAAAACCTGGTGGAAAGGGGACACTCACAGAGCTCACACTTGAGCCCATAGGACTTCCCAATCTTGTTGATTCGGACCATTGGGGTGCAGCCAACTTTCTTCAGGATGTTGGGCAAAATCTTTGTTTCTTCTGTCCTGAAATAGTGCAGAAAAAAAAAAAAGAATAAATATGTCAAATCAAAGTAGCTGTTATGCAACAGGAAGCAAGATAAAATCTGAGTGAGGTTTCAGAAACTTTAGCAAGGCCACTGAGGGACACCTCAACTCCAAAAGAAAAGGTCCTCATCAACAATAAATGGCAACAGGAGCTAGTCACAACTTTCCATCACTCTTACGATGAGTTATTAATTCTTTTGTGTAAAAAATAAGGCAATTAATTTTCAGAGCTGTTCTGAAATGTCTTGTTCTGAAAGGCTGTAGGCCAGACCTATAACTATGAACAGTGAGAAGAGCTGACAAACCTTGGGATTTTAAACAGTGGGTGAGAAAGCCAGCAGGCCATGCACAATACCAGGCTCCTCCTCTTTCCTCCATCCTACCCAGCAACACCTCTGCTTTTCACATTTTCAGCTATCTGTGGGCCAACTGTTGCTTCCCTGGCCAGGACTCCCAGACTTGCAAGGATGGCTCCAAGCCATCAGAAAGGGTAATAATTTAACTAAGCTCTTGGATCAGTGCAATCCAGCCTCCTGGTTTTGCTAGTCTCTGTCATACTCTGGCAGAAGCCAAGCATCATATCACAGCAATTGCAACCAGAAGGAAAAAGGCTTGTTTGCCCAACAAGCAATGGAACACATATTGCCATGCAGCCAGGGAACTCGTGTCCTTGAACTATATAAAAGACGGAGGGAAAATATTGACGAGGGCTGCATTTATTGGGGTCACAAACATATTGCCCTGGTTGATCGCCAATACGTCTCTCTCTGAGTAGGGTGACGAAGCTGCACTCCCTCACTGTTCAGCTCTCCTTTGGACAGCTCTCGCCTACTATCATCTTTTGAACCTTGAACCCAAGTAATCCTTGTCTGCTATCGCAGCCAGGCAGATGGCTGTCTGCTGACAGAAAGTCCATATGGTGCAGGGATGACATGCTGATTTACTTAAAGACACACACCTCCCTCCAGGTTTGCAAGCGTGATATAAACACTTCTTGCTTTGCAAGAGGACAGGGGTAGTGGTTTAGCACAGGTCTTTACTACCAAAAGGAGCCAGCCTCCTTACATCTCAAGCCCAGAAATGAAATATTACACGTGTGCTATTACCTCTTCCTCCATGGAAAGTGTTACCATGCACATTACAACCTCTGTTGAGTGCTGGTAAATGTGAGGCAATAACTCAATAAATGAGCTTCCCCCACAGCTGCAGCCATTTTCCATCTGCTCTAAAAGCCACTGAAACACTCAACGATTTCAATGAGGCTGAGCCATGGCACAAGAAGATTCCAGCTGCTTCAGGAGGAGTTCATCTAAAGCCTGGCTGTCATGAGAGTGACCTGTGTATTACATTACACATCTAAATTGCAGGAAGTCAGCTCGAGAGAAGAAAGCAAAACCATTTATTTACCTTCAGCCAACAGTTGTGGTAAATGAGATGCTACTGTGCTCTTTGAACCCCAGCAAGGTGTGATGTGGAATGGCAAGGTGCTGTGCAGCCTCAGGGTTGGCAGTGGTGGAGCCTGACAAGGGGAGGGGAAGGAGAAGGCAACCCATGCTGCCTTGCACGCTGGGTCAAGCCTTGCTGGGAGGGCGAAGGTGGGAACCAGAAACTGAACTGTTCTTTTGCATCGCCACCAGCTACCATCCGCTAAAAAGAACAGCCTTGCACTCTGGGGCAGATTTTCCACAGTTCCTATCACATTCCTTTTTCTAATCACTACCATATTTTACTGCAGCACAGTCAGCTTCCTTCCCCAGCCGCCCGTGAGCTCTGTGCGTGGGCCTGAAGGCAGCAGGTCTATGGAGATAAGAATCTGTGGCAAATGCCTTTGCAGCTCCTGAAGGATGTGGTGGGGACACTCTGGTCCTGCAGCTGCTGGTATTGGTTCAGAGTCACTGTGGACAAGGATGGTTTTTCTTCAGGATTTCTGCTTTTGCTCATGGCATGTTATTTCATAAGGTGTCCAGCGGAAAAACAGTACTGGCAAACCAAGTGATTCTTGCTGAGGTTATGGCAGATCAAAATTGGCTCTAGGGATATCAGAACTAGTCTAACTCTGTATCTTTGGAAAAATTTAAATAATTACTATTCTTAATGAAGATAACATCTTGTCTTCTCCCTACCCCCTCATCCTCTGCTTCTGCTCCCAAACTCAATCAGGTTTCACATGGGAACCTCAGAAAATCCAGAGATTTTTGCTAAACAAACCCCCTCCATGCACTTCTGAAAACTAAAAGAAATAGTGTGACGTGTTCCATTTTAATTTTTTCACTGCTATTCAGTGGGTTGTGGATGGGCCCCCTTAGCCAGACCTCATCCCCAGGGAGGTGCCCGATGCCAGTCCCACCGTGCTGCCCCGTGGTACCCTGATGCTAATTTGCTAAAAAACAAGAATGTTATCCTGCTCAGCATGATCACTGAGAAAAAAAAAAAATTGATTGAAAGGAGCTGATCCTGTCCTCATGTGCTAGCTGCAGGGATCACTCTGGGTGAGTGCCTGGATGCACGTTTGCTGGATCAGCTCTGAGTCTGTGGGGTCCACTCCTCCTGCACAGACCAGACCTGGGGGCTGTTTTGGGCTTCACACATGCCAGTGGCTGTGCTCTGTCCGTGTCCTGCCCAGCTTGCTGTATGAGCCAGCTCTCTAAGCCAGCTCCCGGCTGGCAGGTGTCCATGCAGAGCAGTGCCGCACCTCCCACAGGCTCCAGTTCCTCACATGCTGGAGCTGAATTCATGTGTTACATCTTTGGCACGGCAGGGACGTGTCTGCAGTTCCCCTGACATTTATAGGACAGCCTTATCTTTAATAGCTTGTCTGGGTCTGGTTTGCCAGGACATTAAAGCACCTCTCGCCTAGTCTAGTCTGGGCACTTTGGCAGGCTTTCCTCACCCTGGGAGGAAACCCACTGCTGTGAGGACAAGAGCCACTCATAACAATCACTTTGCCTTGCACTGCGCTCTCTGGTCACTTATTTAGAGTGGACAGCCTCTATGTGGGCCATTTTCTACTCATTTAAAAGCCCAGGCCCTGGTACTCTGTTTCTGTGAAGACCTTGTAGCCTCAGTGAAGAAGCTGCTGGGACTTAGAAATCCCCTTACACACGGGCTCAGGCTGTTTGAATGAACAAGGGCAGCCAAACTGCAGCCCTTCAACTGATGACTGCATGGCTGTTACCAGCTGCACTGTACAACAGGATGGGTGCAACAGCTTTGAGGTGTATGCATGCATTACATACACTACAGCCAGGAGAGCCATTACTGCACCTCCTCGAGTGCCTAGCAGCTGGGAGTGCCTTCACTTCTGCTGTGCAACACCAGACCTCACGGAGTCCACTCTCTAGAAGTGTACGAGTCCCTGCTTGAAATCTACCTCTAAAATATGTTCACCTTAGTTCTTCTAAAATGAGGTGCCCCAAACTAGCAGACACTTTAAAATGTGTGCTGGAAAACACAGGGGTGGGTCTCGAGCCAGCCACGTCTTTCTGCAAGATTTAAGAGAGTGAGAAAGTTCTTCCTGGAGAGGAGATACTAGGTGGGGTTTTGCCTTCTGGAAAATAAACCATCATTAACCTAAGATATTGTCCAACTACTGACTTCTGGTCGTGACCGTCCCGGCATAACAACAGTAGTTCATCTTCAGAAGAAAATAGCAAGCTGTCTGCACTCTGAAATAACCATCACAGAATAATTACTTACAGGGGCACACAGGAGTGTGGAGACTTGGAGGCAGGCGTTGCAGCTGTCCATGTGCATTTACTGGGCAAGTTGGGACGAGTCCATGTGCTGTCAGCTTTGCTTTCTTGACTTCCCACACAACTGCCGTTCATGTGGAGGCATGGATTGGTCAGCTCCTGTATTGTGGAAACAGAGGTGCACAGTCACCTGGGAGAACAAGCAGGCAGGTACCTCAGCAATAACTGTCAAAGGCAAGAAATTACATTTGTGTGCAAAGGCAGGGTGGCCAGCCTGCATGGGACATCCCTACCAGCATTTCAAAAACCTGGTTCTAACAGAGGCATGAAATCGCTCCTTCAGAGCAATTTTCTATTGTCTGGCCACCACCTCCTCTAAAACTTCCCCTGCTCTAATTGAAGCACCCCCTCCACTAGAGAACTTGGTGCTCTTCATTTCATTATTTGTTCAAGAGCATTATTTTTCACCCCAGCAGCGAAGAAACTGCGGTTAAGTCTACACAGCAGAAGGTGAGTCTACGCTCACTTTGGAGAAGGTGACTGAGAAACACTTTTTCATTTCTCAGCATCAAATAATAAGGCAAAATGAAATTGTCAGGAGCAACTACAGGAGCAGAGCAGGTGAAAGTGGAACCAGAAAAGGGTTAAACAAGTTTGCAAATGCCAAGTTCATTAGTGGCTCATCAACACACTGGCCCTAATGGTAAATGCATTCTCTGAACATGGTAATTTGCTGTCTGGTTTCTCTGTATTGCTCATGCGCATACAGAGAAAAGGAGGGGTCTGGTTTTATAGCTTATTCTCAACATCTGTATTGACCCATATCATGGTGTGACCCTCTCTGGTGTGACCCATCAGCCACACTTTTGTGCTAAGGAAACCAGCCACATGGAGAAAAGACACATGATTTTGGTAACCGGAAGCTTCTTTTTGGGTTTGTTCACAGAATTAATTTGCCCTGATTCAGCCTGTGTTGAATAAAGGGACTTTGTGGCTCAGTAGAGTCACGATGAGAGTTGGTGTTAACCTGCTTGTTGTACCACAACCTGCCTTACCTTCCTACACTGCTGTGGTGGTGCATTTTGCAATCAGAGCAAGTGCAATGCTCTCGTTATCTTTACTGTAGTAGTAATTCTCCAGGGCATGATGTTGGGCCTTCCTTCTACATTTAACTTCAGATTGAGAACAAAGACGTAGTTTTGAAATGTGACATAACCAAACCAGTGACACAAAGAAGAAATGCCCCATTTCCAAATGCAGAGGACTGCCTGCAGAAGGACCAGACCTGCTGCCACGTAGAGTGGAGGGGATGTGGGAAATCCACTCTAGCTGCTGCCCTGGGGAGGGAATTCAGGCAGCTAGCAGGAGGATGCTGGAGCCATCATATGCAGCACAGATAGCAGAGGCCAACAGATCTGCGGAACATCATCCTCATCCCAGGCCATAAAGCCACTGCTCTGCCCCTTCTTGACACCCAGGCTGCCTGCGGTGCCTGCAAAGCCCAGCTGACTCACAACGGCCAGGCAGGCAGCCAGCACACTGTTATGGCTGGGTCCTGATTATCTAATTAATTAGTGCCTTGACATGTGAGCCCAAGGGCAGCCTTAATTACCATTTCTGCCATCCTCCTTCTGCTTGCTCGCTCGTTTCAGCCACTTGGCGGGAGGTTCTTTGAAGCAGCTTAGCCGCACTACCCAAGGCCAGCGCCGTGCTTTCCCACTGGCTGGGAGGATGGGGCTGCAGTCGACTACCTGCGTGTTGGGCTGTCCCTGAAACACAGAAACACACCACACCGTTATGATGATGAAGGGAATGGAGCATCTCCCTTATGAGGAAAGGCTGAGGGAGCTGGGTCTCTTCAGCTTGGAAAAGAGACTGAGGGGTGACCTTATTAACGTTTATAAATATGTGAAGGGTGAGTGTCAGGAGGATGGAGCCAGGCTCTTCTCTGTGACATCCAGTGATAGGACAAGGGGCAATGGGTTCAAGCTGGAACATAGGAGGTTCCACTTGAATATGAGAAAAAACTTCTTTACAGTGAGGGTGACAGAGCACTGGAACAGGCTGCCCAGAGAGGTTGTGGAGTCTCCTTCTCTGGAGACATTCGAAGCCCGCCTGGATGCGTTCCTGTGTGATCTGATCTAGGTGTTCCTGCTCCGGAAGGGGGATTGGACTAGATGATCTTTCGAGGTCCCTTCCAATCCCTAGCATTCTGTGATTCTGTGATTCTAGCCATAGCAGAGGGCTGAAACGGCCCACGGCCTGCAGCCAAGCTTTCTTCTCAGCCAGAGGTGCTTGCACATCTCGAAGATGGAGGTCAACAAGGACTTTTTACAAGGGTATGTAGTGACAGAACAAGAGGCAATGGCTTTAAACTGAAAGAGGGTAGATTTAGATTAGACATTAGGAAGAATGTTTTCCTGTGAAGGTGGTGAGGCACTGGAACAGGTTTCCCAGAGAAGCTGTGGATGCCCCATCCCTGGAGGTGTTCAAGGCCAGGCTGGATGAGGCTTTGAGCAACCTGGTCTAGTGGAAGGTGTCCCTGCCCATGGCAGGGGGGTTGGAACTTGATGATCTTTAAGGTCCTTTCCAACCCAAACCATTCTGTGATTCTATGAACAGCCTCATGTCACTGCCTGGCCCCACAACAGATCTTGAAACAGGATGGCAGACAGGAGACACCGGGTCACCTCCACGTCAGGCACTGAGCCCCCTTTTCTCCTCTGGAGACACCAACCCCAGCATTCACAAAGCAGTGAGAGATCACAAGGATGCAGGGTGGTCACGCCAAAACAGCTTGAACCTTGCAGCCAGTCTGACAAAAACTCTCCTGGCAAACCTTGCCTCCTGGTGCTCTTACTGCTCTTTGACTGCTGTCAAACCTCTTGCTTCTTGGGATGGATTAAAGGAAAAAAAGATGTTCATTTCCTTTCAAGCCAGGATTTGTGTCGGCCTTGAGTGTAGCTCCCCATGCAAACCCTTGTTTACCTAGTGAATTAACTGGGAAGGAGCAAAAGTCACTTCTGGGTAAAGAAGAGATAAGCTGCAGTGTAGCAGAGGTAGTTATCATGCTTTCACAACTGAGGTCACCGGTTACAAACCAAAATGTTGGCACACTAGACTTTACAAGTTTGGTGGTTTTTTTTTTTTGTTTTGGGTTTTTCTTTTTTTTCCCCTCCTAGTGATGCCCATCTCCACCATTTTGCAGCAGAGAGAAAGGAGAGGTGAGGCAGAGTGCTGAAATTATTGGGGCTGCTTTCGCGGGTCTTTTCCCTCTTCACCAGCATGTGGCTCCCTGCCCCTGAGGGAGGCTGGCATCAGCTGTGGGACCCCAAGCAACCCCCTCTCCCATCCAGCCCCACTGCATGGGATGGCTGTGGGTGCCCCATCTTTCCTTGTGGGGCAGCTGCCGGAGCGACATCAAGCTGCAGGGATCACCAGAGAGGGCCCAGTGCCACTGGCACCCCTCCACACCGTGGTTTGCACCCCACTTTAGTGGGTATTGTCCCCAGAGCCACTTCGCGTTTCAGCTGAGAACGTGGGGAGCCTACACCACACATCCGGCTGTGGGGACAGCCGCCTGCCAAGCCTTGGGTGAAGGCAGGTGACCTCCCCCAGGCCTCAGGAACACCCCAACACCCCTTGGGCAGCAGCCTGGCAACAGCAGCATCAGAGCACCTTCCTCGCCACCACCAAGAAGTTCTGCAGGCCCCAGCATCACCCCTGCCAGGAGCAGCCAACCCAGCTCCAAAGGGTTGGAGGCAGCACAGTCTGCTGAGGTGGCTGGTGCGTAGAGGGAAGAGCACTACTGCCTTTCCACCTTCTAAAATAAGGTTACATCCTGCTCATTGTGTTCAGTTTCCTTAACATTAAATATGGCAAGAATGGGGTTTTCATTTGTTTGCTCGCCCAAGGTAGATCCAGGCTTATTTTATAGCTGCCCAGAGAACAAAGAAACAAGACCTGGCCCTTGACTATGTCAACATCTACCTTCCTCTCTGCCAGAAAATTTCTCATTTATCTCCTCAAGGGTTGGTTAATTCCTGGCGTGGTGCTGCAGGACTGCATGGATGTCCTTCCAGTTATGATTCACTCTAAAATATCCGCATCACTGTGCCCAGGGTCTGGATGCATATTTAAATTAAGATATATCTAAAACCACTGTGGTTCTGAAGGTAACTTTAAAAATTGCCTGAAATGTGGGAACCCCGATACCATCTACGTGAGATGGCAGACAACCTGAAACAATATCAAATGATGGGAAGAATCCGACCTCCCCTTTTCTTTTGGAAGCCTTGACACAACACCAACGAGCTGCTCTCCTGATGATGGTCTCATCAGTCACATCCCACAAACACACAGGGTGTGTGGGAAGTGTAGGCAGAAAGGGGCATGGGGCCACTGTGGACAGTCTGACTGCAGGCAAGGATGCCTGAGAGGAGCAATGTCCAGTGCAATCATCTCCCCACACTGTCTCCAGTGCAGTTTTAAGTCTCGTTATATTACAAAGCGAAGGTACATCCTCTCTTGAGTACTCAAACTCTTACCTATGTCCCAATACTCCTTCTAACCCCTGCCTGAAACTTTAGATATCATCTGATGAGCTGTCAAACACATCTGGCCAGTTGTAGGTGTCCTGCAATGGCCCTGTTACTCTCTTCTAAATAGAGAAGCTTAAGATGGCACAGACTGGACAAAGGATAAATGGAAATATCCACTGGAGCTGGGAAGCAAGCCAAGAGACAGGGCATGCTTACATGCAATTCTGCCACTTACTGAAACTATATGACAAAGAGCACAGGCTAATGTTTATAAAGTACTTTGCAGATAGGAGATTGCAATTAGTAGGTTATCAGACTGCACTGATAACTTCAAAAGGAAGAAAATCAAAACACTCACTCTAGTCGACTGAGGGAAAATAAAACAAACTCAGCAGGGCAGAGAGAGTTTCAAACTTGCCCCAGTCAAAGCAAAATGCCATTTTCTGGCTTCATTTTAGAGAAATGCTATTGCCGTCACTGAACAAGACAAATGCAACAGCACTTTAGCAGAATTACAGAGTGACCCAGGCTGGAAGGGGCCTTGGGAGGTCCCCAGTCCAGCCTCCTGCTCAAAGCTGGGTCTGCACTAAGTTCAGACCAGGTTGCTTAGAGCTTTGTCCTCTTGGGTCTTGAAAACTCCTGAGGATGGAGACTGCACAAGCTCTCCAGGCAACCCATTCCACCACCCGCCTGACCTTGCAGTGTAAAGCCAGAACCTCCCCAGTTTTCAGATTTATTCAGATCTTGCCAAAAGCACAGACACTCCCCGGATAAGACTCAACCTTTGAACAGGCTGAGGAGCAGAGGCTACCAGATTCCTCCTCCTCTTTTCAAGCCTCTTCACAGCAGCAAAATTACCTGGTTAGTAGGCATGGCTCCCATGCAGTCTGCCATTAGAAAAGCAGCACGTTCAGCAATAGATAAGCCATACTTACCACCTCCAGTGTATCAGCCGAGTGCCTTCGCTGTGCTCCAGTGCTGAGCTTATATGTGCCTGGTGGCAGGGGACACCAATGAGCAGCGGTAAGTGCTCTGTGGAGGGACGCTGATTGGGTCCAGCCCCACGCCTAATTATGCCCAGCACCTGATTGCTCTCCGAGCATAAATGATTGGGGTATAAAAAAAGATAAGCAATTTATTGTTCATTTTAATGCACGCTTATCTTCAGAAGTGTTCTCAACCCATTCCCCAGCAATTTTGTGGTGGTTTTAAAATTTCGTTTCTGATCCGATTTCATGTCTCATATTTAAACTCCTGCTTCAACCCAGCTTGTCTGTGTCAGCATGTGCCTTGCTGAATCAGGCATAAGCAATGACAGAAATGACACATTATGTTAGGTGCTGTCTGATATGGACCCCTGTGTCCTCTGGGAACCTAGGGTTAGTCTCTGCACCACTTCCAGCCCTAAAACCTCTCTTCTCTCATGTTATCTCCTGCTCTTCATGCAACGCTTCACTATTAAAACAACCAAGAGGAGCGAACAGCTTCTGCTCTGCAGTGGTTCCCAAATGCTGGCTGGGCTATTAGGAAATTATCTGGGTGCAGATTTACCGGAAGAGGAAGAGCTCATGGGAATTTTGGTCCCTTCTTTCCCTGCTCCTTCCCACAGCCAGGGAAGTGCACAAAGCTGCCTAGCCCTGGCTGGGGTCATGCTCCTCCAAAACAATGTGGCAAAGGAAACTTCACCACTATTCAGATGAACAGGCAAGAATAAGGCTTATAGGAACGCTTATTTTGGAATGAAACCTTTCAAAGAAATCACTGTTGTAGGTATTAGCACAGGAATGACATTATCTTTGGTCTTTTTGCAATAAATGAACTCTCTGGAAAACATTGTCAGAGGTAATCCATTGTAGAAAAAGCTTGTGGGCTATCTGATATGACACAGAGCACGCAGGTCTCTCGTAAAGAGGCTGCAAATAATCCTAACTCCATCAAGAATTTGTTTTCTGGGCATTGCAGTTACAGAATAACCCAGCCCCACCTTCCTGGCTACCTCCTCAAGGAGAGCCTGGTTGAAGTGGAGCCACATTAAATAAATCAGATTCTTCCCTTCAGTGACCAAATTGCAAGAAACGGTGATCTTTTCAACCCGAAATGAAACAGATTTGGATGGGCATTTGGAAGGACAGAAGATAATTTGAAATAAAATACTTGGTTTAATGGATTTTTTTTTTAATTAAACATTTTCTTCAGAAAAGATCTAAATGGCAAGTTTGGGGACTTTGAAAAAATTTCCCCATGCCCTTTTTTTGGGCAAGGTAAAAGCTGTTAGATAAATTTGATGAAAATGCTCAATGAATTTGCTCACCACCACCCCCCTCCCCCCCGGGAGCTGCTATGTGGTCTGGCTCTGTTCGACATCACCAGCTACATGGGCACGCACACATCCAGTTTACCCCCCGGCAAGTGAGGACAGCAGGCGTTTTGACACGGGTTATCCTGCTTTGCCTGTGCCTGGGTTAAGAGCAGAGGAGGAGCTGGTCTGTAGAGCCTAGCTGGGGTCTGCACTGGCACCCTTGTCATGCTTCCACTCCATACAGACACGCTGGGCCCTTCACAGCCTGTGCACATAATAAAAACACGGCCCATGGGCACCTAATCTGACCTTGCTGTTCTGCGGTGCTTAAGTGTTACTCAGTTGAAAAAAAAACCACATGGCAAAGCTGTTTATTCCACCGCAGGCTTGCACTGCCCTGTCCTTTATCTGAAGGGTTACCTTGCCGCTTTTACCCTGCAGGATCCTGCTGACTAAACGGCAGCGTCCTGGGGCTGGGAAGCAGCAGCCGGAGAGAACCGGCCAGGCGGCTGTAAAAAGAGAGGGAGGCACCAGGAGCAATGGAGGTGGCCGAGAGCACTGGGAGCTCCTGGCTCTCACAAGAAGATGTGACAGGAGAGTTCATGGCCATGCACAGGGAGCGGGCCTCTGCTTTTAAGACGTCATCAAAAAGACTCTTAGCAGAGGTAGCTTCCTGGTACTCATCTTGGCGGGGTCAGAAGGGATGCAGCACTCGGGTTTTACTTCGGGTCATTTGGGAGGAAAGATCTTTAGTGACTGCAGAGCCATCTGCCTGGTGGGTTCTTCTCCTAGAAGAGACAATCTGGTTTTTAAATGTTCCTGATTCTGCTGAACCAAGATGGGAAGAAATCCACATTATTCCCTCCCATGTAATTAAATAACGAAAATGGCTTTGTCAAAGCAGTTGAAGCTCCATGGTAGGGTGCCAGGAGAAGAAGGGTTAGCAATGGTCTGGGAAGACCCAGCAGATAATTCAGGGCAGAACTAGCTTTCCTTGGCCCTTAGCTTGTCTTCAGCCATCAGAGAAAGCCATTTTACTGTGAGGACATGGGGTCAAAACAGCTACTGGTCAATCTGACTAGGGCTGTGAGTTGGAATACCAGTGATAATACCCACTACCTGAATTACGTGTGTAAACTGGGAAGAAAGAAGAATGTTACTTGCTGTTAAACATAGTTTTCACCTGTTCAACACACGGTGTAAAAGCCTTATTTTAGTGCAAAATTATTCCAGCTGAAACATGACATGTGCCATCTGTCCAAAATATAGATTTTATGAAGCCCTCATCCCCTTAATTTTAGTCTTACCAAAAAACAGATAAATAATTTAATTGCCTGTGGTTAGACCCCACGGACACTTTGGAGCAGTGTTTTGTGACTAGCCTCCCCTCAGCAGGGATCTGTGTTACAGAGCAAGGTAGTTGGTGTAAGGTTCACTAGCCCAAGCCTGTCACAGTCCAAGGCAGAAATGAGTTAGAAAACTTACTTTTTTGTTACTGCATTGAAAACGTCATTCGCACCCACCTGTTTCAGACGAGGTCAGCATTTGGTTGTACAACCCATGCAGGTTTCCAATGCATCTTATGTGCCTCCTTCACTGGTCCCTCTACTGCTGTAGGGACAGCTATGCTCCAGGGACAGGCTGGGGAAGAGCAGACCCGCTAGCTTTTCTTATGAGGACACCAGAAGGAGCCCAAGGCGTAAGCAGCTCCAAATGCGCTGGGTTTCCCAGTGTTTGCAGGTCAGACCCACTGTGCTTGCCCCAGTGGGACCAATCAGCGCATCCCCAGATCCTGATGGGTCCAAAAGGCAGCAACCTCACTGTGAATGAGCACGTTGCCTTCAGTCCAGTTTCCCTACGGACATGAAGTATCTGTTACCTGCCATACTGTGCAGGAATATAGGGGCAGTTGGTGCATGCAGCCCACTTGCCCTGCTTGTTTGAACATCCAGATCCAGCTGGTTACCACTAGAAAAGGCAGCCTGAGAGTTGGCAAGTGTGAAAGAAGAAGGTGCATTTGTTTGAAGATGCTATAATGTATTTTTAGCTACTGAAAAAGTAGGGCAACCTACAGTGCAAACAG
Source organism: Pterocles orientalis (assembly GCA_011057875.1). Lineage (NCBI taxonomy): Eukaryota > Metazoa > Chordata > Aves > Pterocliformes > Pteroclidae > Pterocles > Pterocles orientalis. The sequence continues at coordinate 395,822 of WKFP01013371.1, read as the reverse complement.
CACTTGGCTTTGCCCCTCAAACAGGGACCGATGTTTTCCTTAAGACTTAGACAGGGGTGCGTGTGTGGTGGCAGGCGAGTTGGCTGTTCTTACTGCCTTGCCACAGGTCAGGTCCTGCAGACTCTCCCCTCCTCACCGCCCTCCAGCACTACAGCCACTGGATGACTCCTGGCATTTGGCACTGAATGAAGCAGTGGCTGGACATAGCCATGATGTGTGGCTCTCCTCCATTCTTCTGCCTGACCTTGAGGAAGGCATGGGGATAGTCCAGATTTGCAGGAGCCACTGTTTGATGCAGCAGCTATACCCAGCTGAGCAACTCTTACCTGCAGTCCTCCCTCTCAGCCCTCTTCCAGCCATCCTTGTCATACATTGCCCTCTCTGTTACAGATGCCTAGAAAAAGAAACCAGAAAACCGATCTCACTGATGAGGTAATGTGGTGTGAGGGAAAAGCTGCATTTCAGTTGGATGCAGTCCACAACGCAGTTCACCGTGCAGAGCTACGGCAGCTTTAAGGCCAAGCCAGGGCCCTGGCAGGTGAGTTGTGCAAGGCTGGGTATGGGCATGGCTGCAGCACAGCTTAGGCAGGGACTGAGGGAGTGTCCCTGGGGTCTGTGGGACCCATAAGCACACAGAGCATCCCAGCTGCGTGCATGTAAAACTGCAGCAAGCAGGGCCAGCATGCTGGTGCAGGCCAGGCTTGTGCCCGGGCAGGGGCTGTGCCTTCGCACGCCTGCGCAGAGACGCTTCCCTCTCTAAAGCTCCACCTCCAATAAGCCCATACAGATAAAAAACACCTTGGGGAATATTTAATGAGCAAAGCTCAAACACGTCTGCCTTTACTTTGGAGTGGAAAAAGGTAGTGGCACTTCCATCAGCAGCACAAGTCCAAGTTGGTGGTGATGTTTTTGTTCCCAAAGGGAATTTATTGCTTTTGGAAGGTAGCTTTCTGGACTGAAGTCCTCCGTTTATCTCCAGAGCCAGTACAACAGATTGTACCCAGTAATTTTCCCTGCTTTGGTGACCCGTGAGGAGGGGCACCTCTGCAGCAGGGGCCAGCTCAGTCCTGGCAGTGCCATTAGGCAGTGCCAAAGCTGTCAGGAAAGGTCTTGCCTCCTTCTGCAAAAATGGTGTGTGCGCAGTCCCCTGCATGCAACACTCGGATCTAGGGGTTGCTGCTAACAGGAGACCCTCTGGGCACACCAAGGAGGTCCAGGCAGGAAAGGGCACCTCTGTCAGAACCCTGCCTGGCAGTGGTGGGCTGGAGAGCTGTCGCAGGCTCCTTTGTTCCATGACATGCTGAGGGCTCACGCGATGCACTACATTTTGGGCAAAAATTAATCAGCGCCTTGGCTTGAAAAGCAGGAGGTGCCACACCTGACTGCATACTCCCATCACCCACCATCACAGGCCCTGGTGCTCGTCCAGCCCCTTGGTCAGCAGATCCCACTTGCAATGGGATTAACACAGGTCAAAAAAGAGGCAATTGTTTCAGCTGGGTTGGCAAGTATCACCTTCAGCCCATGATGAGACAAGTGCCAGTGTTGCCTCAGCTAGGAGGGGTTGGCACAGGACCTCTGCCCGTGTTCTTTCAGTGCCTGCAACATGTTCTCATCCAGCTGCCCCCTTGCTGCCTCTCCAGCCCAGGCCACTGCTTCCCTGTATGTTTCTCTGTGTAGCTGCACTAGCTAAAACTGCTCCTCATCTGCCTCGCTAGGGTATTTTTTAACAGGTTCAGCAGGTCAACGGAGGGGCTAGGGCTGCGGCAAGCATGCCTTTAGCCTGCTTGGACGTGGAACTTGATCTCGCACAATGCCTGCTGTGCTCTGCGCCAGGTTAGCCTTTGGCCTTTCTATTGAAACACTCTTTCATTGCACAGGTAAGCCTGGGAGCGATGTTGGCCTTCTGCCTATCAGACTGCAATATCAGGATCCTTTTTGCCTCCGAATAGACTGCCAAAAGGTACAGGTAAGGCAACAATTTGCAATTGCTGCCAGCAACAAGAGCATCTCGACAGATCACATGAAAAGGATGTGTAAAGAAAGTTTAGTCTATCCTTTGCCTGAGAAGATAACGCTGAAGACAGAGCACTCACTCTGTGCGCACAAGCAGGTAGACGAACTGTACCCCTGTAACAAAAGGTGGCATGCAGGCAAGTGAGCCAGCAAGCAGTTCATGCCGCACACCTCAAGGACTGGCCCTGGCACCCAAGGCAGGCAGAGGAAGCCCCCCTCCATTCCTCTCCACCCACTGGCCTTGCCCTATGTCTGTGTGAGATGGGACAATGTCCCCGTGAGATTGGCATACAGGCTCTTCAGCTATTTGGGCAGGGCTGAGCAAGGACTGACTGTGTAAGGAAATGGAGACCAAAAAAAAACCCAAGGAACGAGGGGTTTACTCGGCTGCCTAGCAGATATAAATCACCTCCACCCTAGTTTAACTTGAGCAATCAGCCAAGACACTGAGCAACAGAACAAATACACAGCTTTGAAATAACACAGCCAGCCCCTTCAGTTTCTCCCAGCTGCCCCTTACCTACAGAACACCACCCACATACCTCACTTGAACTCATGCACTTTTCAACATTATAGCTTCACCATAATCCTCAAAAGACATTGCGTTCTGTGAGCCAACACAGGCAGGACACAGGAACAACCCCAAAACCACAGATGAAATGCAAAGAGTAAATTTATTTTTGTTACCTCGCACACTGGGGGATCCCCGAAGCAGCACCCAGGCTGAGGCACACACGCAGGAACACAGGCACCATGCTGCTCGGCCCTCAGCAGAGGGTCACCAAACCTGCTGTTTGCACTTGTGTACTGGGGATTCATGCAAATGTACTTTACCACTGTGCTTTGATCTTTCCCAGAGCAGGGCAAGAATCTCAAGGATGTTCAACAGGGTGCCTCTAGGTCTACCACAGGCCTATGTTATCTAAACACAGTTCTACTTGTCAAGCACACAAGACTAAACAACAATTAGTGTGATATATGTGATTTTCTGCACCCCAGCTTCAAGTCACTTGAGCATGTTTACAATCCTCCTCACCCATCTTCTGTTATTTTTCCCCACACTGTCTCACAGAAACAGAGCCTTGCCCATACCCCTTGCATTTATTCAGCAGTATCTACCCAATTGACTGCACAGGCAACTGTTGCTGTAGGAACTTCACCAGTGGCATGGGAGCTCTACCTCCCTCTTTTCCTCCCCTGTACAGGAGCACCAGGACTGTACTAAAGCCAGCCATGAGAAGCAGACGGGAGAGGCTGGCTCACCAGCAATTCTGCCAAGCAGCAGCTCTTTGGAGACAGAAGAAAAGAACTACAGAGTCTTGAAGACCACACACAGAAAGCGAGAGGCCTTCTGCAGCCCATAGAAAGTTCCGAGAGTCTACAGTGTAACACACTTCCAGCATGAACTGCCATTAAAAAACCCAGAGTCATTCTGCAATCAAACAGCTTTTATTGAACTCTTTATGTAGTACATTTATGAACATTTGTGCAATAAACACAGCACAGAGTATTGATCTTTCCTAGTTCCTTAACGCATAAGAAGTTTTCCCTTTGTCATAGCAGCGTGTTGACACTACGCAGTAAGAAATGCTGTTGCATGACAGTTGGCAATGCTAGGCAACACCTAGCAGTGAACATGTTGTGTGAAATTCATAAATCAAGCAGAAGTTTGTAGAAACCATTTAGTGATGAGCTTGGTGGGTAGATGAGACTAGTCTGGCTGCTTAGAGGAACCTCAGCTAGACAGAGTTCTGGAGTCAGCCACAGCTTGTGGAAGAAGAGGGAAGTAATACTGGATACGACGACTTCAAAATGATCCTTAAGTCATTGCCTGATAACTGCTTGCAAAATATTATACAGATTTCACTGGATAATTGTCTTCCAATGAGAAAACAAAAGTATTTTTGCAAAGCCAACATTAGACCAAAAGGACGGATATTTTCTTACAGTGACACACAAATAAGTATAAATTGTTGATATAATTATCGATGTGCAAAATTGTTTCCAGGCTTAGTCAGCACTTGCTTAACCAGCACAGGTAAACAAAAGATGCAGGCACCCACTGCAGACAAAAAACACAGTTCTGTTCAAGCTCTGGACTTGAACTTCAGGTTAAAGACCGAACAAACAGCAATGTCTTTTTTGGTCCTCACAGTATTCGAAACAAAGAGAGGAGTCCAGCTTAATAAAGCCCTACCACTACTAACCAGGACTAGGCTAGTAACAACATTCTCACACACGCAAAAAAATCATCATGCTCATAAGCTTTTGCATCAGAGGAAAAAAAAACCAACTTTGCAGCATTTCCTGTCCCCTTCTCTTTGCTGCCTTCATCTCTACTACAGGAAAGAGCTCTGGAAAGTTTTTCAGTCATTCAGCAACTCCCATTTATTTACCCAATTCCTCTGGTCAAACAGGGTTGCTACTGTGAATAAGAGTGACCAGTGGCTACCATTTCCTCCTTGTGCCAGTGCAGAACAGGAGACAGACAGCTCCTGCTCCTAACAGACCACACAGGCAGAGTGGCACAGGTGGATCTCTTGGGTACTTTGGCTTACTTGGATTGCTTTAAACTCACATCCCCTCTTCCCTACCAGCTCTCACCAGCCCTTCTTTTTAGTCAGTAATACTGCCTATTTTAATGATGCTACAGAGATTAATTTATAAGCTAAATTTGTAAACCAAAAAAGCAAATTAAAATATTTCTACTTTTCTGTGTCACAAGTAAAGCTACCTAATTAATCTTCTGCTATCTCAACTCTAGAGTTTTTACAGGCACAAAAAGAAAAAACGTTCAGATACTTAAGCACCCACCTCTCCGCCGCTATCAGTGAAGGTCAGATAGAAAATGGCGAAAAAAAAAATCAGATGAAAGCAAGTAGGGTAAATTTTCAAGAGCAACAGTAATGCCAAAATCTAGCAGCAATGACAGCTACAATTGCAGCAAATTGGTTAGCAGATCCCACTTGCAATGGGATTAACACAGGTCAAAAAAGAGGCAATTGTTTCAGCTGGGTTGGCAAGTATCACCTTCAGCCCATGATGAGACAAGTGCCAGTGTTGCCTCAGCTAGGAGAAGCAAACACTTAAGCTAATAGTATCCAGTGAAGTACACAGGCTCTTTTACAAGAGGGAATCAAAGGATACAGTGAAAAGACAAGTAATCAAAGACTTAAGTCCCCCTCAGCCTTCCCTGTAAATTAATAATATATATGAAAATATATCTGACAACAGAATTTGAAATAATTGGGAAATGAGTTTAGAAGCTTGCCTGAAATACTAATCTCAAGGGATACAACTGACCACTCACAGATTCTCTCTACCCTGAGAAACATAAAGGATGTTACAAGTGCCAAGATCAAAGATTGTGCCCCTAACCACTCTAAGTTATTTATGACCCCTTGGGAAGCATCTGAAAAATAAAGCCTGAAAGATGAGTTATTAGGCTCTGCCAAGCAGAAACAGAGGGAAGATAGAGCTATCCAGCCTAGAAAACCTAACACGGATTTGAAAAGTGTCTTTAACACACAGTTACACATATCTCATACTCACACTAGTTCAGCTTTTCACTAGTCAAAGCACTGAAGCTGGGGTTGCTACTACAATGAGGGGGAACAGCAAGAAAGAAATCAGTGCACAGCATAAGGGTAAAAAAAAAAAGTTTTTAAAAACAGCCATCTTTTACAACCAATTATTATTGAAGTTGCACATTTTTAGACTTTATAGTAGTTTGTTCCGGAGCCTTGGGAAAAGTTGTCTTAACTCTTAAAAAAAATATATGAGTTTAATGGCTAAGCCATAGTTTAAGGTAAGTATGGGTAATGTTACTTCAGTAATAGCCCCAGTCGGAAGGGACAGCCAATGCCTAAAGACATAAACTGAACAGGGCACTATAAACTTAGCATTCACCAGCATGGCATTAAAGAGTTATCAGAAATCAGCCTAAGGCTTTTTATTATTGCAATGAAGTTCTTAACATTCAAAAATTTAAGGTGAGAGAGAAGCAGCTACAAAACAAACCTGGCTGTCACACTGCTGGCAGGCACACACTGTCAACTGGTGTCACTTCTTTGGCTTTGAGTTTTTTCTTCCCTTTGGCTTGCCTCCCTCCTCCAGGCCAGCATCACACAAGGAACAACCACAAAGGCTCTGCTTGATGTCCTTCGCTCAGTACTGATGTGGGACAGGGCGGCTTCCACCACCTTCTCTTCGAGCATGCACTTTCAAAATGTACAGCAAATCCCACTGCCACAGGGAGGCCAGCAAGGTACAAATAAATCTATATAGAGGAGGTAGTAATTGTGATTTTTAAATAATCCCTTTCTTTTCTTGTAGCTGACTCACAACTCCCTTCAGCTCTTTTCTTAAGGAAAAAAAAAACAACAACAACTTTGCTATCCTAACAGCAATAGCCCCAGACTAAATAGAATTTTTATACTTCAGTGGGGAGACAAGCTATGAAAAGTGTCACTATTGCTGATCAAAAACTTTATTATTGGCAAAAGGCCAGTCAGAAGATGATTAGAGCAGTCATTATGAAGAACAGCTACTTTTCTCCTGTAATCTCAGGGTGGGTGATTCGACCACTAAGCAGTCGGTAGCCTGAGCACAGCAGTGTACGGGTGGGGCTGCCAGTGCTAACCCCTGCCACAGCTACACAAGTCAAACATTACTGAAAAATCCAAAGTTATAGAAGTGGTGAAAGGTTGTAGCTGCACACACCTACTGTACATTACTCTTGTGTACTCTTGACAGTACCCATCCACAACATGTTTGCCAGTTACTTCCAAACTTGGCTACAGTGAATTAAATTAACAGCAGGATTTTTCTTCTGGAATAAGGCACTATGGTATAGGAGCACTTGAACAGGACTTGCAAGAGCTTACAGCTCTCAACAGATTACCTTTGTCTCTTTTAAAACAGGCCTAAAAAGAAACACTAAGATAAACAAAAGGGGGTGAAGGTAAGGGGAAGATACTAGATGAAACAGTGTGATTTTCAAAAACCTTCAGGCAACAAGCTTGATCTTACCTTTTAATCATTTCACTTGTGCTTACTTATCAGGTGCAACTGGAAAAAAGAAAGGTCTGTGCTGCGAAGGCTGGTGCACTGTGTAAAACAAAGTCACTTTGTCACTTCACTGTCAAGCTTCCACCCAAGTCAGTTTTTCCTAAGAGCAGCTGGTTTAAACAAGCCTCAGCTCCAGCCTTCAGGACTTCCTCCTGTTTTACACTGACATCACCAAAAGTGAAACCCCCCCTTTCTTCTCTCTGTGCCCCAGTCCCGTTTCTGTCTCCACACAGGTGTTACCTAACATAACACCCTTGCACACACAAACAAACAAACAAGCAAAGCAGCAAAGCTTTCCAGAGCTCTCTTGTGTCCCTGCTTCAGTAACTCTTTATTTCAACACATTTTAGAAATCCGAAATAATGTTTTGGAAAGTCAGACTTTAGACATAACAAGTAAGGAACATACCAGTTAATTTACATCTATATATAAGTAAAAAAATAATTTGTCTTGATAAGAAATTCTGTGTAACCTGATTAAGAAACAAGTCCCCAGAAGCTGTGCAATACAGCAAAATGCACTGGCTGTATAGCTGACACCAGGATAGCTAACTGCTTATTTTCAGAATTAAAAAAAAAAACAAACAACACACCTTAAGGACAGACCATTCTACCTAAGAAATAAACCTGATTCTTTGTTGGAGATTGCAAAATGTTGAAGAGGCTCCACGTTGCTACTTGACTTTAGCTGGACTTTCTTTCCCGTTCTCGTGCAGTCACAAAGTTAAGCAGGTCAATGGCTGTAACGATGCCAAACACCATTTGCCGCTTACTGGAGGAACCATCAGAGTGATCTACACAAAAACACACAGACGATTCTGGCTTTAGGAAGCACAAAACCACACCATCCCACTTGGTTTTAATGGCAGTGTTGGTAAAGGCAGGTGCCAAACCAACCCAGCTCCACGTGTCAGGGCCTGTTGGTGGAGCTTGTTATCACTGACGGCCCTTGCAGATTGAGGGGGAACCCAAATGTCATCTTGACTAGTCACACAGGAAGGGGCAAGAATTTTCATTTCAGAAAGGCTCCGCAACAAAAGCTATACAGAATCAGAAACATTATGAAAGGAAGGATAAGGGTCCATCAAATTTATTTTTCTTAACATAAAAATTCAAACCAAATTCTCTATTATAAAGCCTATTTTCCTCATACATTAGTTTCTGTGGCTCTATGTGAAAGAGCTGCAAACTGATATTATCCCATTTGAACCAGGGGCCACTAGAGGAGGACATGCTACACTACCATCTTCCTCCACCACTGTCAAACACAGAATTAGTATAAAAAATCACAATACAATATTTTCCCATCTATATCCAAAAAACTTATTAACCATCTAATCATTGCTGCATTGAGAGCACAGGTTCAAGGGATTTTTCACTGGGAGCATTTGCCTCTGACCCGGGAACCTAGTGACCTCTGGCCCTTTCTCTATGGTCTAAGTTTCCTGTTCCTAAAGTCTGGCTGTATTGAGATGTTTAGCCTATTGATAGGCTCAGTTTGTTCAGCCAGCTGGGTTGTGCTGGACTTTTCATTTACTCAATCTTTGTTCCATTGCAAGCTTCCAGTGATATTCTAGGTTTATAAATAGCTAGCACAGAGCATATCCTTATAAAGATTATCAGAACAAGACCCAAATTTTATGACTATTCTTCATTTACAGTTATAATTGAGATAGCTGTCAGATAAAATTATCTGTTGAGTTTTAATATTTTTTTAGTCTAGTTTCTCAGTGCTTGTAATTTTGCAAGTTGCCCACTATAAGGAAGATAACACAGGAAAAAATATTCACATATAACAGTAATATACCCTAGCTTTAAAGATTTATTTAGTCACTTCCTGTTCATAAAGAAGGCAGTATAAAGAGTTTTGAGAAGCATGAAGAAAAGTAGAGTCTGGAGGAAAAACATCAAGTGAAGGTAAGTTAGTTTAAATGAAATAAACAGGAAAAAGAAATACTAAGCTGTCTTGTGGTCATGTCAGTGTTGACATCTAGATCTTACTAAACTTTATGAAGTTGTAACAAACTTTTTGCTCTAGAAAGGCAAAAAATTGAAGTGTAGTTAATCTGGGATGCTCACTCTGATGGAACTACTGGAAGTTGCACAACAGGAGTAGGAAGAAGCAAAGACAAGTTGTACTGCAAGAGCTTATTTCATTGGCTTACTGCTACTAACAAAGCCACGGTACACTGGACTAGACTCAGGCATTCAGATCTGAGCAGTAAGTTATGAGTTGTTAATGGAGTTAACGTTTACAAGAATTACAGTGCAAGTGTCTTACAAAGTATTAGTAGCACGTAGTTACATACACAGAAAGAGGATTTGGCTTCTTCAGAACTTGTTTAAACATGCACACTTGTACTTGCTTATTACCACTCAAAGATTGCCTCTTACAAGGGGGAGTACATCATACTCACATTGAATTTGCTCATGAACCACTAGAGCAAAGTGATCTATTTCCAGGATATGAGAGAGTTTCCCCAAGCTGTCTTTCAGGTTAATCTGGGGAGAGAGTTACAAAACTTTAAAAAACCAGTCCTTTATATGTTTAGTGGTCGATAACCCCCACATACTTTGTGCAGTATTAAAAACAATACATTACCATTTCTATACTGATCCCATCTGAAGTATTGTAAAACACTAACAAATCAAGGCTAGCTTAAAAGACCACTTTTCTTTGTTTCCGATTTCCAATAAAACAAAACAAAACAAAGACGAAGCACTACATGAAGTTAATCATTCTGATTTCGAAAACATAATGAATATACTGAGCATATTGAATATCTGACAAGTGTTAATTATGGAAGGTCAAGTGTTCCATGTGTCTAACAAAAGAAGTTACCATAAAACTAATTAAACTTTGTGATTTTACTCTAGCAAGACTGGGAAAAAGTGAGTGAATCAGGCTGCAAATCATTGTGGAAGTGAATACGATCTGCAATGCAGCGGAGAAGAGAAAAGCCCAAACAAGCCAAAAACAAAACCAAAGGTAAAGACTGCTCAGCTAACACTGTATTTGGGTGCAAATCAAGGAACTGAGAATTAAGAATTAATTTTTAGTGAGGTTCAACTTCAATAAGGCTAAACAAGAAAGGACCCTGTGTTGACTCTGCAGAAAAAATACAGATCCTTCTGAAACACTTAGCTAATCACCTGCTAGAACCATTTGAAATAACGCATAAAACTGTTCTTCCTACATGCTTTAACATATTAAGCATCAGCAACAGGTCTATTACCCAGGTGACTCTCCCCAGGTAACAGCAACACTTACCATCTGATGTACTTTCATTAAAGGAATTTACAGCAAAGAAAAGTCTTGCACTGCAGATTAAAAAAGCCTTTGTCCTGCAGTGAGCGCAGCTTGTGACAGAGGGATAAATGCCACAGCATGAGCAGTTGGGCTGCACTAGAACACAGAGCTCTGGTCTCCATACTGTGCGTTGGAAGAGATTAAAAGGATTCCCACCAGCCTGTGTTTAAGGGACCAGCAGGCTCTAGGCCATACTGAAGCATCAGTCCCTGAGCTTGTGGGTCAGGCAAGGGGTGGGGGGAAATCTGGACCTACTGCCACATCAAGTCAGCTATCAGTCACCACCACTGACAAGCAGTTTGGCACAAATGTATGTGCAAAGCCTAACTTTTGAACCCAAGTTCAAAACTTACTGAAGTGGCAGAGCCCCTTGCTACCTGACTGTGTATGATCAATAGACCTGAGATCAGAGACTAGATAGGCTAAAGATGACGAGGACAAGCAGCCCATAGGCAGCACTGGAGCAATTATGAAGACCTAAACATGTTTCAAAATGCTTAACGGAAATTTAACAGAACTCCCACAGAGTTTTCACATGTCTCACTACTGCTTATTCAAGCTCCCTAAAAATTTTGCCCACAAGCTTTTTGAGCCCACTAAGTCTTTAGGGCAGTTAGCCTATGCACATGCTACTATACTACACATGACTGGAACTGCTTGCTTGGCTCTAAGGGAAAGTGACATAGCATTGCTCATGGCCCTACGACTAAATTCTCTCCTTCCACAGAAGGGAAGGGGTCTACTGGGTGTGCTGGGAACACCAGCCCTTGTGTTGTTTAGCAGAGTGCTAAATGGTTTAGGTCACTAACGAGAATCACACCCAGGAAACAGGCTAATAATTAAACACTAGGTATAGTAACAGGAAGGTGCCAGAGATCACGCCCCAGCCCTATTTTCTGGTAAAGGCAGACAGAAGAAAATCTGCTTAGAGTATGTCTGCACCACACCCAACAGATATCAGTAGCTGATGCAAAGATCCTCTGGGGAAGAAGGGGTGAAAAGACCCCAAACCACTCTTACTAACTTCTGACTCCACAAGAATGGCCCTCCTCTCCACTAACACACAGCGGTCATTTGGACTGGCAAATTATCCTATGACAAGCCCTACTAGTGACTTTAAAAAAAGCTATAACCATTACTCTTCCATTCTAAGAGATCACGACAAAATAATTGTGATTGTGTCAAAGAAAGCCTTCTGTGTCGCCAAAAGATAGTCTGTAACTACCAAGGCAAAGCTAAGTGGACCTCTTATTGAGGCATGCCGTGGTACAGATCCTAACTGTAGGATATCCTAAGTCATTTCAGTAATACGCGATCCATTTTCCCAATATAAGCCAAATAAGCTTGACTAAAGTGATAAGAAAAGCAAAATCCACAATACTTCTGAGGTTATGTGCCTTTAACCTTGTTTCTTCCATTAAATCATAAATTCAAATGGAAAACAACCGATGAATGATGCTTTTAGTTAGCATGTTAGCAGTACCACCATGTTTGTGTCACTCCCCTTCCATCCTCCACCAAGAAAAAAGTCAGAACTAAAGATAAAAGAAATGGTTAAGCTGTTCTTTATTGAAGAAGCATGAGAAACTTCAAGCTGCCCATGGAAAAAAGCCACAATCTCAGAAGTGCGGAGAATTGGCTACTACAGCTAACACCAGTGTAGCTGCAGAAATGATTGCACACCACCAGCCCCAGGAACTCTTAAGGTGTGCAGATGAGGGAGAACAAGAACTAAGTAGTTTTGTTATGCTCCACATTTCCACCTAATGCTCGATTATCTGTCTGAGAAGGAAAAAAATATATTTACATTTGTCCACAAAGAACTAGCATCCTTTCTCAACCTCAGGAACTTGGTAGTTTGTAGACTGAAGGGAAGCATTACAAATATGTCCAAAATACAGCACCTCATCTACTATGAGACAGCGTTGAAACTAAAAGCCTGGTGAAAACTCAGTCAAGCATTCCATGTTAAAAACAAAATCCCTTTCCTGCAAGAGAAACAATGCAACAGCAACAATACTTATGTATTTTAGAAGAGCACCCATACAGCTGGGAAGTTGTGGTATCTTGGCACACCACATTAGATGGACAGGTAAAACTAGCTAACATAAAAATTCACGTATCTTCACAACATCAGTTTTAAGCAGCCATGCCCCTGTTTCAGCAAGGCATCTGATATGAACAGTCGCTTGTTTCTAGCCAATACAGAAATTATTTAGAAGAGCTGTTTCAACATCTCCCTATCTCTTCCCCTGAATACTTACATGGCCCAGACTTGTGACAGGGTTTTGGGGAAGGAGGAAAGGACAAGCATGCTAGAAGAAAGCCTGCTGAAGGAACAAAACAACACAATATAGAGCCATAACACAAACCTGGGAGCTACTGGGTGAACTAGGACAGAGTTTAGAGCATGTATGTGTTCAGTAACAACTGCTCTGCACACACCCAGGCAAACCTTACCCAACCTGATGGCCTTGTAGCGTTAGGACACCTATAGTACATTATAGTTCAACGGCGCCAGGTGCAGGGTCTTGCACGTGGGTCGAGGCAATCCCAGGCTGGGCTAAGAGTGGAAAGCCAACCGTGTCCTGGGCTGCATCAAAAGCACTAGCAGCAGGTCGAAGGAGGCGATTCTCCCCCTCTACTCTGCTCTTGTGAGACCCCACCTGCAGTACTGTGTTCAGCTGTGGGGCCCACACATAAAAAAGACATGGACCTGTTGGAGAGAATCCAGAGGAGAGCCATGAAGATGGTCAGAGAGCTGGAGCACCTTCCACACGAAGACAGGCTGAGAGAGTTGGGGTTGTTCAGCCTGGAGAAGAGGAGGCTCTGAGGAGACCTAGTGGCAGCCTTCCAGTACCTAAAGAGGGCCTACAGGAGGGATGGGGAAACACTCTTTGTCAGGGAGTGTCATGAGAGGACAAGGGGTAACAGCTATAAGCTGAAAGAGGGCAGATTTAGATCAGATATTAGGAGGAAATTTTTCACTGTGAGGGTGGTGAGACACTGGAACAAGTTGCCCAGAGAAATTATAGATGCCATATATCCCTGTTCGGGGCAGGACTGGATGAGGCTTTGGGCAACCTGGTCTGGTGGGAGGTGCCCTTGCCCATGGCAGGCGGGTTGGAATTCAACGATCTTTAAGGTCCTTTCCAACCCAACCTTTCTATCATTCTATACCAGAGAACTTGGAGGTGTAGAACGTATCTGCTTACCTGTTTAAATTGCTTGTAGATTACTTTCCTGACTTCATCAGAAGGCTGAACTTTTCCAGCAAGCAGTGAAGAAAGCATGTTACCCAGGGTAACCATGCCCAAAATCACCCTGGGGAAGGAGGGAGAGAAGATAGGGCTAAACAAAACAAAAGCCCCAGGTGTTCCTGTATATGAAATCAACCACTCTCAGGCAGCCTGGAGAAGGCAGTTCAACTGCTTCATGGTATAAATCAACATTATTGATGGTATACTTTAATTTTGTGTCTCTGCAGGGGACAAAGTCCAGTTCTCAGAAGTTCTAGAAATTCATATGGAAGTCAACAGGTGCTGTGGGTGCCTTGCTCTTCTGAGCATCAGGCTCTTTGTATCTCTAGTTCTTGCAACTTGAGAGCTTCTTGCAACCTGAGAGAGCTTTTGAAAAGCCTGACTTCACTGGTTTATGCCCTCATTTGTCCTTCTGAAAGGTGTGACAGGGCCAGAGACCTGCTCATCTCAATTTTGCTCATTCCCCTTCTCCCTACAAGGATGTTGCAAGGATCTGCAACAACTAATCCCTTGAGTTAGCACTGTAACTGAAGAGTAAATGAGCAACTCTTCATTATTCAGCTTGTCATACAGGAGATCTAGAGTGTACTAAGAGGTACCAACTTGCTGGGGAAACGCTGGCTTACAGGGATCACTACAGTGCAAGGCTCTGAAGAAACTGGCTGAAAGCTGTGATGGAGATGGGTAGGTTTGGGGTTTTTTGTTTTAAATACAGATTTTTGGTTTAAGTTAAACAACTATTATTAAAAACCAATGAAATTACCCTGCAGATGCACACTAAGCGTATCATAATAATAATTAGAACGCATAATCATTTAACTCTCACATTATCATGTGAAGAGCAGAACAGTCTTGGCATGGGAACACATTAAGTCCAGCACTGGTGTGTTTAACATAATATTTCTGAACTGTGTACTATAACTGAAGAAAAACGAGTGGAAGGATATTATATTTCTAGTAAGCATTTAAAGACATCCCTTGGGACATGGTGAAGGAAATTATACATATGGATGAACAGTGATATATGTGGACATACCCAGATTCATCAACAACCGGTACCTGGTCGAATCCCTTCTCCCGGAGAATATCAACAGTCTTTGCACAGGTAACAGTTGGAAGCACAGTCAGGGGAGCAGAGAGGCTTAGTTCCTGAACACTGATGTTCCACCACCTAGAGATGAAATAAATAACAAAACCCATGCAAGTCTTATGGAGAGAACAGAACCAGTTGTTTATGTACAGTGGCCTTCAACACTATAGGAATGACAAAAGGCTGCAAGGAAGAGTCAGGATTCAGCCAGAGTCAGTAGTTTCAAGGCTTTCAACTTCTCTCCCCAATATCAGAAAGTCACTGAAGCGTGAGAAGGCTTTAAGACCAAAACTCTTTTCCTCATTGTATCTACTTTCTAGGATTACAGATAGTGGAGAGTACTAAGCTTCATTATTTACATCTCACACAGAAAATTCTGGGCTCATACTGAAAGAGCTAGCCATATTTACAGTCATTATAGGTAGCAAGTCAGGGAAGATTCCCCTCCACCTATATAGATTTGCAGTGCTTTACACTCGAGAACTCTGATCTCAGAAGGGTCCTTTAGATACTACTTTTTCATTTCAGATACAAACACTTTCATTAAAAAAAAAAAAACAAAACACAATCACTAAGTTGCTGCTATGCAACCCAAAGAAGGAAATCAACTAATTTAAGCAGATTCAATTAATAGCTGCAATTATACATCAACACCATAGCATGACAGATTAGCTAAATCAAAGGAAGTACTGCAAACTGAAATGAGTTTTAAATTAAAAACCACTGTAGAGATGACTGAATAGTCTTATGAAAATCCAAATGGATCTGACATGCTTACCAAGGTTTTTTGACACGGTCTTCTTCTTTCATGAACCCCTTCTGAATCATCCATTTGTCGCTCAAGAACTTGGACCTGGAAAGCACCAGAAAGCAAAAAGCTCATTAACAGGCTAAACACCTGACAGCAAACCTAATAGCACACAGAGGCAACTGTTTACAGCACACTACCACTAACAACTAAAGCATAACCAGCCAGGCAACTGAGAAGAAATGCTCATAGGAAGAAAAAGGAATCCCATAGGAAATGAAGCTTCAACTACATCAGTCCCTTGAAACACAATAGACAGACAGCCTGCAATGGAGAAGTGCCAACTTGTACTCAGGCAAGGTCTGTCTACAGTTTCTAGTCATCTAGCATTGTGTTGGATGCAACAGAAGTCACAAAACACAGCTGAAAACATCACATTTTAGGATATGTTTCAATGCGGTAGAAGAGAAATAACTTCTCAGCACAGCTCAAAAGCACTCATACTTCCTCCTGTAAAATCACCCCAACACTGGCAGCTTCTACAGTAGTTCTGTGTTCTGCTGTGGACACAAGCAGAGAGAGTGGACAGCCTTACAGGGACCCTTCCAGGAATGGAATAATACCAATTGTCCCCAATAAATAAAACAGCAAAAATAAGTCTTTTCCTGTGCTAACCAGGGATAGTTACATATTATGTCAGACACAAGGAGGAGCTCAGCTTTGAGAGAGCTAAGCTCCCTTCTACTCCATGCCAGACCCTTTCCAGATACCTCAGAAGTTGTGCCCCAAACACATTCCTTGCTTTGGTAACTGGGTGCTAGAAGACATATGTATTCAGCTCATCACTGCTGTAATGAGGTCTGAGGGACTGCCTCACCCTTTTCCCAAAGAGAAAAGAAGCAGGTTCTTACATGTAGTTCCTGATAGAGTCAGGGAGGATAACAACACAGCGTTGACCTTCCTTCAGCTCTTTGGCTGCCTTCAAAGCTACAGACATGGCGCTGCCTGAGCTGCCACCTGCCAAAACGCAGATCAGATGCAAAATTGTCAAACTATAAGTGAAATGAGAAAGAACGAAAGAGAGTAGGAGAGACAGTAGAGGAGCCCAAGGTGAGGAAGACAGCTTCTGAAGTGGAAGGATGTCTCCCCGAACTACACAAGGCTTCAGCCTCTCGCATATTATTCAGAGAAATCCAAAGGATCCACATCTGCTCTTACCACACAGCAGTCCTTCCTCTCGGATCAGCATGCGTGCTACAGCAAATGACTCCTCATCATTGCTCTTGTACCACTGGTCCACTGCCTGGAAAGGGGCAGGAAGAGAGAAACACGTCTATTTAAATGAGGAGGGCTAGGGGAGCTACATAATTAATGTAAATTCAACCCATGCTCTTAGGTAACAGCTGCCCTACGGAGGCATGTGCCTGGGTTTCCATCCTCCAAATGCCAAGTGGGGTTTTTTTTCTGCCAAAATAAGATGATCACATTAGCACAACAGACTCCTTATTGAAACCTCACTGTGAGAACAGGCTGTTGTGAGACAGCCACAGAAAGCACCAGTTTCCTCCCCTCTTGGAGGGCTTTCCAGGGACACAGGCTCTACTCAGGACACAGTCATTCCACTTTGGCCTGCAGGGGTTGGGGTGCTTTCTTGGGTTTGTTTGTTTTATTTTTTTATTGGTTGCTTGGTAGTGATTTTTAATTAAAAAAAAAAGAAGGAAGAAGTACCATGTTCTACAAAAACACTGAAAAACAAATGTGGCCAGTGCAAAAGCCTTCCAGGGACTTCTTTTGCTGATGGAAAGAACAGGAACAGTTCTCTCTGCTAGCCCTCCCCTTTCAGCTCAAAGAAATACTTCCACAAGTTTTTCCTCCACCTTTCTCCCCTTTTCTGCACCCCAACAGAGGGCAAAGGGCAGTATACCAAGAAATGTGACTTACAGATCTATCCAGCACTGTGGGGACAAAATCATATCCAATTCCTTCCACTTCATAAGCTGTCTTGTCAGTCTTGTTCAGTTCTTCTGGTGTAGCAAGAATGGAGCCTTCAGGATCAACACCTATAATCTGGAGAAGCAGTTTCCACTTTGGCTACCATGACACACTGCTTTTGAGAACACAGCTATTTACTCATGAGCCTCATTACAGCTGTTTGTGTCACACTGGCCGCACACACAGCAAACTAGCAGCAACCTCGTCTCCTGTTAATTTCTTCCTGGCAACATCCACCTCCCCTGTCAGCAAAACATTTTGCTGCTTCTGGCCCCCTGGCAACCCATCCTGTGTCCTCAGGCTGTGGAGACTAAGTCAGGTACACCACTTCTACATGGATTTTGTTTGGTTTGAACAGAAGACAGGGTTTCCCTGAACAAGACTGTCCTCATTCACATATCGTGATTCATTACAGCCAAAACATTTTGTGCCAAGTATAAGCAGGTAAGTTTGATTTTGTTTACCATTCTCTGCCTATGCAGGAAAATACTCATGACTGAAACTCAGTACCAGCTTCTGTGAGGAAACGTAACACAGCACACAGGTAGGCACACAGGTTGGTGTGTGGAGAGAAAATTTCACTGGCTAAAACCTCAGCAGCTCCAGACAAGTTAACAAAGGTACTGTCAGAGAGGAAGCAGAAGACTACAGTACACACCTGAGAAGGAAGTTTCTTAGACACTCCATGAAGGGATGTGCAGGTCAGTTTCCATCTGCTGAGCCAAACCTACACTCTGGTCACCAATGAGACCAGAGCACGATGATTTCAGACAGCCTGAAAACCTTTCTTTGCTGCTCAGAACTACCTTCTAACAGAGAATCTAAGATCTTCCCACAGAGACCCAGGGCAGGCTTGCAGGGAATGGGACATTTCAAGTGGAGCAGTTTGAGGTTCACCCCGGTAAACAGAAATACTTTAGGCTTGTCACTTACTTTGCAACCTGGGCACTTTTCCTTTAGCTTTCTGGAGATGCCAGTGATAGTACCTCCCGTGCCAGCTGTAGCTACCAGCATGTCTAATTTTCCTGTTTAAAGGCAAGGGACAAAAGGCAGTTGTGAAATCTCCCCCAGAATTATGGATTAAAAACCCACTTAGAATCATAGAATCATTAAGGTTGGAAAAGACCTCAAGGATCATCAAGTCCAACTGTCAACCCAAGCCACTAAACCCAAAGCACCACATCTACACATTTCTTGAACACCTCCAGGGATGGTGACTCCACCACTTCCCTGCGCAGCCTGTTCCAATGCCTGATCACTCTTTCAGTGAAGAAATTTTTTCTAATATCCAGCCTAAACCTCCCCTGGCGCAACGTGATGCCGTTTCCTCTTGTCCTATCACTTGTTACCTTAGAGAAGACGTCAGCACCCACCTCACTACAACCTCCTTTTGAGTAGTTGTAGAGTGATAAGGTCTCCTCTCAGCCTCCTCTTCTCCAGACTAAACAACCCCAGTTCCCTCAGCTGTTCCTCGTAAGACCTGTGCTCCAAGACCCTTCACCAGCTTCGTTGCCCTTCTCTGGACCTGCTCCAGCACCTCAATGTCCTTCTTGTGGTGAGGGGCCCAAAACTGAACACAGGATTCAAGGTGCGGCCTCACCAGTGCCGAGTACAGGGGAACAATCATTCCCTAGTCCTGCTGGCCACACTATTGCTGATGCAGGCCAGGATGCCATTGGCCTTCTTGGCCACCTGGGCACACTGTTGGCTCATGTTCGAGCTGGCTGTCGACCAGCACCCCCAGGTCCCTCTCTGCCGGGCAGCTTTACAGCCACTCTGCCCCAAGCCTGTAGCGTTGCAGGGGATTGTTGTGACCAAAGTGCAGGACTCGACGCTTGGCTTTATCAAACCTCATACAACTGGCCTCAGCCCATTGGTCCAGCCTGTCCAGATCCCTCTGCAAAGCCTCCCTACCCTTAAGGAGATCAACACACCCACTCAATTTGGTATCATCAGCAAACGTACTGAGGGAGCACTCGATTCTCTCATCCAGGTCATTGATAAAGATGTTAAACAGGACAGGCCCCAAAACCAATCCCTGGGGAACACCACTGGTGACCGGCCACCACCTGGACTTAACTCCATTCACCCCAACTCTCTGGGTTTGGCCGTCCAGCCAGTTTTTTATCCAGCAAAGGGTGTTCCTGTCTAAGCCATGAGCCACTAGCTTTTCTAGGAGAATGCTCTGGGACACAGTGTTGGAAGACCTTGTTGAGTTCAAGTAGACGACATCCATGGCCTTTCCCTCATCCACTAGGCGGGTCACCTGGTCATAGAAGAAGATCAGGTCAGTCAAGCATGACCTTCCTTTCATGAACCCATGCTGGCTGGGCTTGATCCCCTGGTTGTCCTATACACGCCATGTGAGCACACTCAAGATGAGCTGTTCCATAATCTTTCCTAGTACCGAGGTCAGGCTGACAGGTCTGTAGTTCCCTGGGTCCTCTTTACAGCCCTTCTTCTAGATAGGTATCACACTGGCAAGCTTCCAGTCTCCTGGGTCCTCCCCTGCTAAACAGCACTGTTGATAAATGATGGAGAGTGGCTTGGCAAGCTCCCCTGACAGCTCCCTCAGTACTCTTGGGTGGATCCCATCTGGCCCCATAGACTTGTGTGTGTCCAGGTGGCGTAGCAGGTCATTAACTGCTTCGCCCTGGATTGTGGGAGGGTTATTCTGTTCTTCGTCCCTGTCTACCAGCTCAGGGAATTGAATACCCTGAGGATAACTAGCCTGGCTATTGAAGACTGAGGCAAAGAAGGCATTAAGCACCTCAGCCTTTTCCTCGTCCTTGGTGATAATGTTCCCTCCTGCTTCCAACAAGGGATGAAGATTCTCCAAAGCTTTCCTTTTGTTGTTGATGTATTTGTAAAAAACATTTTTTATTATCTCCTACCATTGCAGCCAGATTGAATTCCAGTTGGGCTTTTGCCTTTCTAATTTTAACTCTGCATGACCTGGCAAGATCCCTGTACTCTTTCTGGGTTGCCTGACCCTTCTTCCAGAGGTGGCAGACTCTCCTTTTTTCCCCCCGAGTCCCAGGAAAAGCTTTTTTTAGTCAGTCATCTTCTCTGACACTTTTTCTTTTGGCAGATGGGGACAGCCTGCTCCTATGCTTTTAAAACCACCCTCTTGAGGAATGTCCAGTCTTCCTGGGCCCCCTTGCCCTTCAGGACTCTCTCCCAAGGGACTCTCCCAGCCAGCGTCCTAAGCAGCCTAAAGTCTGCACTTCGGAAGTCCATGTTAGTGGTTTTGCTGGCACCTCTCCTTACTTCACCAAGGATTGAGAACTCTATCATTTCATGGTCACTAAGCCTGAGACAGCCTCCAATCACCACATCTCCCACTAGTCCTTCTTTGTTTGTGAACAGGTCAAGCGAGGCACCTCCCCGGTAGGCTCGCTTACCAGCTGTGTCAGGAAGTTATCTTCCACCCACTCCAAGAATCTCCTAGACTGCTTCCTCTCTGCTGTGTTCTGTTTCCAGAAGATGCCTGGCAAGTTGAAGTCTCGCGCAAGAACAAGGGGGAGCAATTGTGAGACTTCTGCCAGCTGCTTATAGAATGTTTCATCTGCTTCCTCCTGCTGGGAGGGTGGCCTATAACACACTCCCAGCAGGGTATCAGCCTTGTTAGCCCTTCCCCTCATTCTTACCCATAGGCACTCAAACTTATCACAATCCTTGAGTTCTATACAATCAAAACACTCCCTAACATACAGAGCCACCCCATCTCCTCTCTTTCCTTGCCTATAACTTCTAAAGAGCTTAAACCAATGTATGGACTGCAACAAAAATGGGCAAGATAAGGCTCTTTGCTTCCCAATAGGTGTATTATGAGACCTACCTTAAGACCACCTTGCTCAATCCCCATTTACTTCAACAACGGTTTTGAAATATCCATCCAGTGGTCTGTCAAGGCACGAATTTGTGGTACTTTGGGCAGATCTGGAGGTGTCCCATAAAGCTGACACCTGTAGTTTTCCTGTTACTGTATTTGCTGATGTAGATAATTAATCCTCTAACTTAGAATGAGTAGCCTATTACATTAATTAATTTACTAAAGGAGTGCCCAAAAGCATGGGATAGGTACCCATTGAGAGAACTATTACCACAACTACTCTCTCATTTTCACGTGAAAAATACTGTTTTGGTCATGAGCATTCTTCTGCCACCCCCTGCAGTTTCCATGGTGCATCCACATGATAGCTTTGTTTATTAAAAAACATACACACCCATTCACGCACAAAAATAAATGCTTGGCAATCAAAAGAATAACACCCTACCAAGCAGGGGTATAAGCTCAGTAATATCTGAACAGTGACTGAAGAAAAGTAAATACAAACAAGAAGCCTAAAGCTAGAACTCATCTAGACTCTCAGTTTGTGGAATGGCAGATTGTTGAAGTATACTAATTTTAACTCAAATTTAAAGAAAGTTTGCCACAGAAAGACAAAAAGAAAGACTCCAAAACCTCTGAACAGTCAGAGTTACTTTGGGGATGGGGAGAAAAAGGACCCTTCACATGGTCTTCACCTTAATGAGAAGGAATTTAATAACCAATTTTCTTCTTAGAGGGTGCCATCAGAAACTGTACTGATTAATAAGGCAGGTCAGTGCAGCCTCCTATAAGATTTCCTTCTACCTCCTAGGGCAAATGCCTCCATGGTAGGCTGCAGCATCACACTGAATGCCTCCAATAGCTCTCAAACCAGTTCCTCAGCTGGGTGAGTTAGCCCAGCTAAAGCTCTCTGCTGCCACAGCTCAATGACTTCTGGTACTCCAACCTGCCTTCCTAGAGCTAACATGAAGGCAAGCCGTGCAGAGTAAACAGGTCTTACTGGTGACAACTACAACACAGAGCAGTTGGTACTCCTGATGACTCCTAAGCGAAGAAGCTTCCACAGTAATGGAGTATTCGGTCTGAGAATGTGAAAATACCTAAGTGCCAGGTCCTGCACTTGGGTCACAATAACCCCACGCAACGCTACAGGCTTGGGGTAGAGTGGCTGGAAAGCTGCATGGCAGAAAGGGACCTGGGGGTTTTGGTCAACAGCTGGCTGAATATGAGCCAGCAGTGTGACCAGGTGGCCAAGAAGGCCAACAGCATCCTGGCCTGCATCAGCAATAGTGTGGCCAGCAGGACTAGGGAAGTGATTCTGCCCCTGTACTCGGCCACACCTCAAATACTGCATTAAGTGTTGGGCCCCTCATTACAAGAAGGACATTGAGGTGCTGGAGCATGTCCAGAGAAGTAGAACAAAGCTGGGGAAGGGTTCAGAGCACAGGTCTTACGAGGAGAGGCTGAGGGAGCTGGGGTTGTTTAGTCTGGAGAAGAGGAGGTTGAGGGGAGACTTTATTGTCCTCTACAACTGCCTGAAAGGAGGTTGTAGCGGGGTGGGTGTCTGCATCTTTTCCCAAGTAACAAGAGATAGGATGAGAGGAAATGGCCTCAAGTTGTGCCAGGGAAGGTTTAGACTGGATATCAGGAAATATTTCTTCACTAAAAGGGTTATCAAGCATTGGAACAGGCTGGCCAGGGAAGTGGTTGAGTCACCATCTCTGGAGGTATTTAAAAGACATGTAGATGTGGCACTTAGGGACATAGTTTAGTAGTGGACTTGGTAGTGTCAGGTTTAAGGTTGGACTCGATCTTAAAGCTCTTTTTCAACCTAAATGATTCTGTGATTTTATGATTCTGTATTTGTGATCAGAGAAACCAACACTGTTCTTTCATGACACTCTGCCTGTGTTTTTGGGGTTTGTTTGTTTGTTTGTTTGTTGTTTTTGGTTTTTTTAAGATAACTTAAGCATCACTGGTTTCTTCACCTGGTCACAAGCAGAGGAATCTAAAAACCAAAGCACCTCTCTTCAATAAGGGAAAAAAAATATCATTACTATAACTACTGAAATAAAGTAATTATCTAATGACACACAGCATGTATATAGGATTTGCTGTATCAAAATGGATGCATTTCTCAAATCCTTCAAGGTCTCATTCTCCAAGTACCTAACAATAAGAGAATACTAGGAACTCACTGAAGAGGGGGTTAGTAGTAAAGCAAACATACCTTCGCACTGCTGCAGGATCTCTTCAGCTGTGGTGTCATAGTGTGTCAGGGGGTTGCTGGCATTACGGTACTATATTAAAATATAGAAGAGCCATTAAATAGACTAAAAAGACAACAAAATTCACATTTCAAGAACATGACAAACATTCTCCAAGTCCCACAATAGCTACATATACTCTTTCCAGGCGGTTACCTTGTTACCTGCACCTATGCAGAATTCCCAAGGGGAAGTACAACCTTCCTAAGTGACCTAATTTAAGAGTAGTTCTAAGGTGCCAGCACCTTCCAATGCCAGGACCAGTCCTGTCTGTGGGATAGTTTCTTTTCAGATCATGACTGTTGTACCTATTCTTCCACGCAGGACTGCCAACTCAGAGCAAAGCCACCCATGCACTGTAGTTTGTGCAAACGAAGGCTCGTTGCTGCCCCCTGGTGACTATAACACCTTGCTACCTTACAGCATAATGATGCCTCAACTACAGCTCCAGACCTGGAACATTCTTTTCCTCCAGAGACGCACCTAGGCTGCTGAAGAGTTGACCAAAGGCATTAAGGAACAAGGCTGCAATATCTCCTCCCACCCTATGCCTGCACCTCTGACACTTTGGCTCTTACCTGGTCTAGTATATGTGCATTGGGGATTTCATTTTTCAGTCTCCATGCTACTCCAACGTGAGATTCAGGAGAATCAAATCTGGCACTAGTTGGGGTCCTCACAATCTCAGCACCCAGAGCTCTCAGGACATCCACCTGTAGAAGACAAAAGCGGTCACAAAACACAAAACCACTCTCCCAGAACAGAGACTTCAGTGAGATGGAAGGGAAAGAAAACGCCTTTTTTCCTTTTACCTAGTCTGAATAGCCTCCTTAGCAGTTCTTCTACACCCCAGCCTCACAGCACCATTGGGCCATGGGACCAAATTCTTAACATAGTTTAGTCTCGACCAAGCCTGGGAGCTAGATGTCAAATTCCTGTTTCTATTCTAGGCCTTCAAGCCTGTAGGGACTGTTACTACATACTGAGAAGCCTCACTCAGGGAAAACACCATCTCCTCTCATGCCAGTCACATATGGTCTGCACTCCAACAACGCCATAGCCCAGTACTTTATGTTTAAGTGTAAATTACGCATGTTTACCTCTTCCTTTGGACACAGGCAGCAAAGGAGATCCTCCAGGGCACTATGCACCACTCAACTGCTATGGGGGCAAGAAAGTTTATGACACTCAGCTAAGGCAAGGCCTGTCTCCAGAGGGAAGGCCTTTGGTACTGTGTGGCACGTGGCAATGGCCATGCAGTAACTCTCCCTCCAGAGCAGTTAAGAGCAAGCAATGGGTATGGACCTTCAGGGGACAACGTTCTCATTTGTGTTGCTGCCTTTCAGCTGGACCACTGGAAATGTCTGAACTGAGACAAGTGGTTTTGCTCACAGTGATTTGCTGCCTCACCTGTGAAACACAGGATATCTTTTCCCTTCTTTTGGCTGCAGGCACAGCATCACAGTGAAGGTCAGGGGACATTACCCACATGGCTTCTCCTTCCCCTTTGCTGCTGTGGTGACAAAACTCAGATGCTTGCCAGTACCCCCCAGTGTGACCTGGGGAGCTCAGCAGGCTCCTTCATGGCCTTGCTCAGCCCAGGGCAGAACAGAAGAATATTCAAAGCTTCAGCATTGCCTTACTTTGTCCTCCTTTGCTCAGTGAGTGCCAGCTAACCCGGGGGCAGGTAGCTACTTCAATGTGCTAAGTAAATCTCAAGTTCCTTTGACATTTGTATGTAAAAAAGTTATGACAGTTTTGCAAGTGACAATGCTGTGGGGATGGCTCTTAAACACATTCCATCCATGGCTAGCCAGCCTGGATTTCTCTTGGCACTGACAACAGGCCCTCAGCAGAGTTCTCCCTGGCCAATGGATTGCAGGCCAAAAGCCTACACCTTTGTTGCTGAAGCCACAGCTCTCATCTGCAGCAGGAACTCCACAGGTGCAAACATGCTTATGTTTTAATTCTTGAAAAGAAAAGCAGATCTGACCTTCTCCATACTCATTTTCTCTGGCATCACAATGATACAGCGGTAGCCCTTCACTGCTGCAGCCAAGGCCAGCCCAATTCCTGGAAGCAAGCAAAGACATGTAGAGCGTACAGTGAGGAGCAGCAAAGAACAAAACCCACAGTGCTAGCTTTGGCTTGCCCTGGCTTTAATCTGATTTTCACCAGATGCTTGAGTACAGTATCTCTAGAGGGGTGGCAAAGGGAACATTTCTGGCTACTGGAGAGAACTGGATTTACAGATGCTGCTAGTTCTTTGTGGATCACATCCAAGAGAAAGTTTAGCCAAGGGTGGGAAATCTTGACATGTGCAAACTGCTAGCTTTACCACATCCACATCACCCTCCTCCTGTCTCACCCACTTGATTTTTACAAAGTAATTTGGGAAAGGAATGAGCTTTAATCTAAAGAAGACTAGAACAATCATCTCAATACTGTCAGAACAGCATTAGAGCCTGTATTGACTCACTTCTGCATTAAATCTCCAGTTTGCAATGTGCTGAAACTAAATCCTTTCTCAAAAAACATGATTAAATGCTGTTTGTGATTGAGGCTCCAATGCACTATGTCAACTTGCTACCACAGTGAAGTACCTTGACTGTTAGAGACAGACACCTTGTTTCTACTTTATGAATCTGTAAATTCTCCAGCCTGATTTCTGCCTTCCACCTTGTCATTGACTACCTACCAGAAGAGCTAAGCTCCCAAGTGCCTTCCTCATAGAAGCCTACCCCTGCTATCAGATCACCTCCCTGCTGGATAAGAGGATCAGATCAAGTTAGTTGATTTGTGTCTGAGGTCAGGCTACAGGCACCTCCCTGCTGTTTTGGGTACCAGGCACAATGCCAGCACATGCCCATGACAATGCCTCACAGGCAGTTTACTCTACACAAAGACTTGCTTGTTCAAAGCTGGCTCTGTGTCTGCATGGTGCTGGACTGCATAGGGGTAGAAAAAAAAAACTTTAACCGTTCCTGTAAGAGAGGCGTAACTCACATCTCAAGTTAATTCAAGTAGTGTTTAAATATTTAGGAAGAGAAAAAAAAAAAAACCCTACAACTTTTCCCAATATATTATTGATAAATATGGATGCCCAAATGAAAAAAAAAAAGACAGCAAAGGCCTCACTAAGGCCAAAGAAGCCACCCAACACTCTCCCTTATGGTCTGTGATGAATAAACCACTTTGAGACCTGAACTCTAACACTTTCTATTTTCTGCAATTGACCTGGAAATGCAGCAAACATCAAAACAGGACTTTGGCTGAGGGAGAAGTGGGATGCAGATTGGACAAAAATATTACACATTAGCACTCACATTTAACATATTCAGCAGTGCTGAGCAGCTGCCTAGAGCAAAAGCCAATTTTCTCAGGTTACTGTCTGCCCTGGTCTTTGCTTTTACATGAAAAGAGACAGCTTTCTGAAGTAATTTTTCTGCATCTCCTTCAGTTTTGCCTTATTTTTTGGATTCTGCGGCAAGCAGAACCATTTATCAGGTACTGATCCAGAAAGCAGGATGTCATAGTATGTCCTCAGGTGCTGGAGGAATGCAATATATATAGATATTTTCCACTACATGTCATTATTCAGGCAAGAGGTATAGCCACAGTCACAAGGGCTCCAGTTGCACTGCACCCCCCACAGAGCAGCTGCTGAGGAAACAGCAACAGGTATGACTTACCAGATTTCTGTGGAATGCAGGGGAACTGGTCACAGATCAGCTCATCATCCCAGCCCCTCCGCTAACAAAGGCTGGACTAGATCAAAAGAACAAAAGAAAGATCTGCCTGGCCTGCATCTATGAGAAGGCAACAGTGTATGGATGCCCAGGAAAGAGTTTAAGAACAGGACAAGACACTCCAGAACACACCAGGGAACAGAGTAGATTGTAGCTCAGCTCAGGTAGCTCCTCAGAGGAAGCAGGATATTTTATATTTAACTAGCTCAAAGGGGAATACTCCAGGTACGTTTACTCCCCACCAGTAGAGCAGCTTAACAGAAGTACATCATCATTGACACAGGAGCCCAGAGTTAACTCCAGTCCGCTCAGATCATCAGATGCTCTGCCCTGGCTCCTGACTAGCAGGACTGTTCCTTCCTCCAGCCCTCCGAGGAAGAGATGCTAACCCAAGCAGAATCTGTTAAAAATCTACGTGTGCAAGGGTTGTGTTAGCAGACAAGACAGGGGTGATGCAGCTCATCTCCCTTCTCAACTGCATCAGCATGGGAAAAGCTGCTTCTCAAATCAGGCCCACTTCACCTAACAGAATGGGAAGATCCAGATTCACACCACTCTTTTGGTGCTTTTTTTCCAATAATTTCAGTCCAACTTTAATTCCTGAATAGGACCTAAAGACCCCAGGTGAATCTCACCTAACACCTCTTTCTTTTAAAGCAAAGGGCCCCTGCAAATTTAGCAAATCACCTTCCCAGCTGTTCTGATCAGCACAGGATACCGCAAAGCTGTTCCTTGTGCAAGATGGAAGAGGTACTACTCCCTACACCATGCAGGCAGGAAGGGATCCCCTTTCTTCCTTGCACAGGTAGCCTCCATGCTCCAATCTCAAGTCTGTTTTTTCCAGGAAAACCACCACAGTGTTTTTCCCTCATGCTTTGCTACAGTCTCTCCATCCCCTACCTGTGTTTCCAGAGGTTGGCTCTACGATAGTGTCCCCAGGCTTCAAGATCCCAGCTTTTTCAGCATCCTCTACCATCCTCAGGCTGATGCGGTCCTTCACACTGCCCCCAGCATTGAAGAACTCACATTTTGCCACTGGAAATGAAGAAACAAAGTAGAGCTCTTAAACAGCAGTCATTTGCTTCACAGGCTGCTGATCCCAAACATATCTGCAAGAGCAACTCTGTCAACATGTCTGCCCAGTTGACCTCCCTACTTTACAACATCAGAGATGAGGATTCAGTTCACAGTATCTACACTGTTATGGGTCACAACAACAAAGCAAATTCGGTACTTGATGCCAGCCATAGAAGCCAGGAACCCATACTCTGTTAGTCTCCTCAAAATATGACCTCTTCTTTTATCTTTCCTTTTTATAACAGCCCAGTCATTGTGAAAAAAGCCCCAGGGCTCTTCCAGCGCAATAGCATGGGGAAAGAGAACTCTACCAACATGCCTTGCATCTTTCGTGCTACATTCTCCAGCTGAAGAATTTCTGATCAAACTGGAAGCTTCTCCCCTTGTTCAGCCGTACTTTCACTTCAATACTCCCAGCATTAACCCCTTCAATGGTGTCAAACACTACCTTTCAGGACTCTGATCAGAGCCTCCAGATATCTCCAGTATGGTTGGGTTTAAAAACAAAGAAAACATTCACTGACAGTTTCATCCCTTTCATAATTTTCAATGATCTTTGATGGTAACTGCAGATCTGCATTTTACATACACTGATGAATACTCTGAATGAGATGCAGTCAAAAACTTCATACAACTTTGTTAAATTAAAAAATTATTTTTTATGAAAAAAGTTTTACACTTGCTAGAAAAATGGAAAAGCTGCAGAAGTGTCCTCATGAGTACAAATTGAAAGATGTTTTAGATGACCAAATCCTAAAAACCTGAAAATCTGCTAAACAAAAAGAGGAATTTTTCTCACCTTTTTCAGCAGTGTACCTGCACTTCTATACCCAGGTTACACGTCACTACTAACCAGGACAGAAACACTGTTTCTGAAACAGTGTTTTTTATCTTGATTTTCTGCCTGCAGCAGTACTCACAGAGTTCACACTTGAGCCCATGCTGCTTCCCAAGCTTGTTGATTCGCACCATGGGTGTATCGCCAACTTTATCCAGGATGCTTGGCAGGATTTTCAGGGGCTCTGGCCTGGTACACATACAAACAAAGTCAGTGTATTCACAGAAGGGGCCACAGGCGGGTCACACAACAGAAACACAGTATTTCCACTGCTTTTTATTTCAACCATCTTTCTCCCTCCCCTTTACCAGATTAGTTATTTTAGGTATCTTAGTTTAAAAGAATATCAGTTGGATATACATTCACAAAATACCAAGTCCTTGATCCAAAACAAGGATTAATCAGTCATCAAGCCAAGTGCTGAGGCAAGAATGAAGTGCTCTGCACTTCCTCTTGGCCTGAAGTAGCTTAGCACTGCTTGGAGTCAGCTATTTTACAAGCAAAAAGGCATTAACAGTGCAATCTTTGACCTAATCAGGGAACTGCTTGAAACAAGTTAGCTCCAGTCCATGTAGTTTCACATCTTTGGTGCAAGACACCTGGTATGCTTAATCTGGGTTCTTAGCTTTGCTTACACATGGAAATTAAGAAGCACCAGCATATCTACGTGCTAAACAATATCGCCAGTCATCTTTTGTTAAATCCACATGGCTCTGAGGGGACCGGGATTCAGGCTGTACTGAAAATCAACAAATAAAAGTAATACTTACAGAGTGGTATGACGATGGGGGGAGGCAGAGAGGGGTTTCCCAAGCCTCCACGTGCATTTGCTAGGTGTATCAGGGCGGATCCATTCCCTTTCCTTCTCATTAGCCTTGCAGTTCTCAATGTCCATCTCACCAGGGAGAAAATATTTGTCAGGTGCATGAGGGCATGAGTTCTTATCTGGCTTCTCCTGGGAAGAAAGGGTAGGCGTTTCATCCTTGGGGGACGGGGAAGGAAAAAAATAAAAGTGAAAAAGGAGGAGAAAAAAAAACAACAACCCACAAACAAGAAAGAGTGATTTGTATGCCCTGCTGTAACAAGGTGAGAGCATCTTTTGAGACTATCAAAGTTATTCAAGTTTTGCACCACATGAAACTACCCATTAACATCACTGTCCCCCCTGCAATAGCTAAAAATCATGTTACTAGTAAGTCCTTACGCTTGTCTCTGTCCTTTCACCAACATACCCATTTCCAGTCTCGTGTTTCAGTACGCAGTTCTGTGGGAAGCTGGAACAGAAACTACCCTGGTGACAATTTTCAAGAGAGAAGTATTGCCTATAAGGCAAAAGGGGCAATGGCAACACATAGCTTTTAACACCCAAGAACAGGTTCTGCCACTGACTACAAGAGATCCTGTCACTGTACCTCAGACCCAGGTATTAGGGGAGAGAGCACAGCATGTCTCGGTTAGACAAATCCCATCCTCAAGCACCCATCTTGTTTTTCCCTTAGATGAAAGAGGTCACAACAAATGGCTATTTTAATGGTCAGTTGATGTTTCTATAGTACTGTGAAGCTAGGAAAGCATTTCAGCATAATTTTGATTTGCCAAATCCTTATCACCAGAACGAGAATCTTACACTGCAACACTGAGTGCAAGAGCTCAATACAGTGCCCTACATGAAGATAACTTGAACACACTAAAGCACATGCTTGCTGCCTCCGTAGATATCAAGAAAACAGGACTAATCTCATGGGAGACACCCACACCGAAATACAGCTCTCTGAAATAAAGTCTCCCCATTCCAAGCAGAGAGGAACAGAATAAGACTTGGTGACTAATTAGAAAATGGTACCAAAAGACTCTGCATTGCTACTTGCGGTCATGAAGGAGACCTCTTCCAGAAAGACCACTGGTTTCAATAGCACCTACCTCCACAGCATTCCAGCAAAAATCCTAGAAATCCCTATGAAAACAGATAGGTCTTTCCCAAATTCTGGTAACAGAAAGACAGGCAAATAGTATTCCCCAAAGACCAATGAGTACCTTAGACATAGATACAGGCCTTTCCGATACCAATTTCTCCATGTTCTTTGGTGAAGGTAACAGCACAGTAGACTGGACTTTCTTCAGGAGACCAAGTACTGTAGGTCACAAGACTGGAATCCTCTTCAAACCTGCAGATCATGCAAGTCAGGAAAAAAAAAACCCAACACTATCAGGAAACAGTCTCTTGTAGGGGCAAGACATCTCCCACTTTCATAGGGAAAAAAAAGAAGCACAAAGAAGTGAAGATGACTTGCATAGGCAGGATAGAAAACCATGCAGTAGAGGTACTGCACATGATCCATGAAGGGTCTCCTGACCCTGTTCTTCCTGTGTTACCTTTTCTCCCCTCTGCCCTGTCCTCCACAGCTCAGATCCAGTATAGTAAGCAGAAAACATCTCTACTGGACTGTCTGCAATTTCATAGGCTTGACAACCACACAAAGTAAGAGAAAATACTTCAGTCCAAAGGATATATACTTCTAGAGACACCAAGGGTGAAAGGGCTTCGTGGGGCCATCACCAAAAGACCCTGTACACAACTTAGGGAAACGCTCTATCCAGGAACACTTGCAGAGGTCTCTCTGCCCTTGAAAAGACCTAGATCTCACTTGTTCCTCCCCAGGCTGAATTAGTGTTGAACACACAACTACAGCAATGCTGAATGTAACTTAAACCACAAGGAAGCCTTCCAGCAGGCTTTCTGTTTCAGAAATTAGTAAATATAAAATTGAAGGAGTAAGTTCATTTCTTCTACCCCAGCCAGTTGTTCATAGAGACTGTCTGCTCTTACAGCTAGCTTCCTTTCATTCCATTGAAGGCAAAAAGCTGGCTGAAGTATTGGAAAGCATGTGTGTTTTTTTACTAATAGTTGTTTTTCTCATCACCATTTTGCAGCAAGATTCATGGCTCTCTCCATTACTGAATTGTGACAGGCCTGGAGAGGGTCCCTGGTCTCATCCTCCTTGTTCTGACAAAAGCACACAAAAACAGACACAGCTTAGATCAGGCAGAGTTGATGATCTGGTGACATTCTGAAAAAAAATCTGAATCACAGGATCAGTGAACTTTAGCATTTGATCCTTCAAGTTAACATGCACCACTAACCACTATTGTCTTTTGAACACCAATTTCTTTCTCACATGACGATTTGAGGAAAATGCCTAAGGCATTTAAACTGAAAAAAAGCCTCTGAAAGTGCCAGCTTCCCAGACTAAGGCTTGAAATAATTCTCCCGGATGTAAGGACTTCCATGCCACCAAAAATTAACACCTTTGTTGGCAATATGGACAGTGAGATTGAGCGTGCCCTCAGCAAGCTTGCCAATGATACCAAGCTGTGTGGACCAGTTGACACGCTGGAGGGAAGGGATGCCATCCAGAGGAACCTTAACAGGCTTGAGAGGTGGGCCCATGCAAACCTCATGAAGTCCAGCAAGGCCAAGAGCAAGGTCCTGCACATGGGTCAGGGTAACACCAAGCACAAATACAGGCTGGGCAGAGAATGGATTGAGAGCAGCCCTGAAGAGAAGGACTTGGGGGTGATGGTAGACAAGAAGCTGAACATGAGCCAGCAATGTTTTCTTGCAGCCCAGAAAACCTAGCTTGTCCTTGGCTGCATCAAAACAAGAGTGGCCAGCAGGTTAAGTGAAGTACTTAAAGGGGGCCTACAGGAGAGATGTGGAGGCACTCTTCATCAGGGAGTGTAGTGAGCGGATGAGGGGTAATGGTTTTAAGCTGAAAGAGGACAGATTTAGATTGGATATTAGGAAGAAATTTTTCACTGTGAGGGTGGTGAGACACTGGAACAGGTTGCCCAGGGAAGCTGTGGATGCCCCATCCCTGGAGGTGTTCAAGGCCAGGCTGGATGAGGCTTTGAGCAACCTGGTCTGGTGGGAGATGTCCCTGCCCACGGCAGGGGGGGTTGGAACTAGGTGATCTTTAAGGCCCCTTCCAACCCAAACCATTCTATGAGTCTACGAAAATGATACCATTCTACTTTATTTAGGTTCATACATGCCCAAGAGCCAAGATGGGCTGCATCCTGTCCAATACCAGGACTAGACTGAGAGGCACCAGACCAAGAAAGGTAATACCCCATAAATATACATAATTTAACAGCATCCAGTCTTTGTCACCAGAAAAGAGCTTACTCCTAGTTCCAGAGCAAAACCCAGCCTTCATTTCTGTTTCTAGAAGGTGCCTCATTCAAAGCTCAGAATATCAGCACTTTTTTTAGTAAAGAAAAAATACTAGAGACATTTCAAGGCTTCCTATGAGCCACATCAACATGTTCCTTCAGACAGCTGGCAAGCAATACTAGACAGAGACACCAAATGCCTCTGCCCACATGTAACACTGGCAATATTTACAAAGTCCATCTAACAAGGGTACCTTGCTGCCAAAGGATCAAACCATTTCAACAAGCAGGAAGAAAACAGCAAGGGCTTATAGATAAGGAACAGCAGATTTTGTTCATCTTCCAGGTTCTCATAAAATAGGAGTGCAAAACCTGACTTTAAATCACCAATCCTCAGTGTCCTTCAAGAGAGTCCAAAAACAGGAGAAAGGGAGAGAAATTTGTTGCAGTAAAAGTTTCAGAGGTCTCAAAAAAATACGTACTTGTTCTTTGTACTGATGGCAGGAAGGAAATGAACGTGGTCCTCTTCAAAAGCTGCCTTTTGGAGGATTCCCTCCAAATACCATCTCATTTATTCTATTATAAGGCAAAAAAAATCCACAACCCACTAACAGCAATACCCATAATTTCTTGGTACTAGAAAGAGCAGAAACGGTGGAAAAGCTGTATTTATTGCCTTCAACTAAGCTGTGAGATTCTCTCACAGGTTTAGAGGAATGGCAATACTCTGATGTTTGATCAAAGCTTCAGTAATGGAGCTAGAACTCTGAACAAAAACAAGGAGAGAAAAAGATAACCACAAGCAGTGCTAACAAAAATCCTGTCACCAAACACTAACCTTAAGCAACATAATTCACTAGAAGAAACACACACTCCTGCTCAATAAATCCCTTCAAATCATTTTATTAGGCATTATTTTAAATAACCTCACATCCACATAGCCCAAGTAGATAGGTATAGAGATATATATATATATATTTATAAAGTCAAATTTTAGTCACACTAGTAGAGAATCAGTCTCAGCTACAGTCAACCCAATATCTTAGGGTTTTGAAGAAGGACAAAATCCTAGGACAGATGTCATTGCTCTCCAAGGGGAATTCTTACTACAGAACTCAATGGAGACATAAAAGCATCTGTGACGGCTTACATCACCTATATGATATATATAGACCTAAGAAACAGGTCAGGAGCCGAAAGAATGACTTGTCATGTTCAGAACCAATATGAAGACCTCAGACCTTTGAGCTCCTTCAGTGCTACTGACTAGCTTCGTGACACACCACTCAAAATATCCAACTGGTGCTTCCAGCCCTAGATGATGCAACTTCAGCAAAACAGGGGGCAGAGGTGGTTAGTCGAGGACATTCAAATTCCCCCCAAGACCTACAATCCTTCTTACAGGCCATAGGAAGCTGGTATATCTTTCTACGGGGCAGATCTTTGGGGGACAAAGGAAAGGGGGGTGAGCAGAAATTGCCAAAACATAGGACAAAAGCAACTTTTTCACTAGCTTGATCCTCTTCTCAATCTTTCTTCTGGGAATGCTGACTGGGGAGAGAGGACAGGAGAATGGTCACTACTGTTCCAACTGCCACTGAATGCCACTCAGAAGAGTCCAAGAGAGGGAAGCTGCAGGAAGAATTGCCCATCTTCAGGAAAGAAATTCTGTCAGCCTGAATTTAAGCTTGCTGTAAAAGGGAACACTCATAAATATCTGGGGGTGTGGGCACAGTCTAACTAGAAAAGTCTGACTATCTTCTGCCATTATATCTGCAGAGCACCTGAGGCAGAAAAATCAGAAAGACAACTTTAAAAATCACTTAAACGTAAGTCATGAAGAGGACTGGGACAAAGGCAGAGGTATGAGATCCAGAAAACCTTACAGTCAAGGCTCACATCTCTGAATCCATCTCCACAGGGAACCCAAGACCTAAACTATTTCTCAACTCCTACAGAACACGACTGAAGGCCACTGAGTGAAATTAATCCCCAAACAAACTGAGCTGAACTCACTCCATAAATATTCTAGGAGCTGCAGTTTCTAAGACTGTTTACAGTATACGAGATCAGCACTAATGCAGACATTTAAAGAGTATTATGTATGCAAGAACCTAATTAACTCGAGTCTCTTCTGAAGCTGTCTAAAATGCAGGTGTAAGAGGTGGATCAGAGAGAGATGCCTCAAGGGCTGACTACTCGGCAAGAGATGAGATACAGGATTCCATTATGCTGCAGCCCGAGCATGGGAAATTTTTGACGTTAAGTAGGTACTTTACTCTGTGAACAAGTAAACCACTAAAAACCAGTTGTTCTGCTCACTCTGAGTATCACAAGGTCTTAGAGTGCTTTAGGATCTTTACAGGTTACCAGATGTAGCAACACCCATCCAGCCTTTGGAAGCTGTTTGGAAACACCACAGCTACAAGTGACTCAGGAGACAGACATTCATTTTTTTGTTTGTTTGTTTTTTATTCCTTCTTTCCCCTCCACTCTGCTACTTCCTCAGCAGCAGGCAGACATTGTTTCTGTGTCAGGAGACATCAAGTGACCTGAAGTAACTAGGGTATGAATTAAGAACACTGCAGCCCCAGGAAAAAATTCTCCGAGAATCTACTCTTATCAGTTTTCCTCTACAGAGCAGATGAGCACATGAATGTCTTCTCAATGATCACTCTTCCCCTCAAGGATGGACTGGCATGCTCATAAGCCTCCTAATAGGAAATGAGTAGTTCTTTAATACCTCTGTAACACTGCAAAGATCTTAAAACTTCAACAGCAAAGCAACTCCCACCACTATGGCAACTGATGTACTAGAGATCAGCCAGTGACAACCTGAAAGTGTTCAGTCTGCCTTCCCCCCAAAGGGAAGCTGTGCGTGCAGCTCCAACGCAGGTGTCTTCTGACATCTCCATGTCCTGTGTTCACTCCAACCCTGTCTGGATTCACCTGATAAGTCTTCTGAGTGAAGACTGATGTATTCAAGGAACACCACGGCACTAGAGAAAAGACTGGAAAATGCCTTATCTGCATTTTTACCTGCTGCAGTCAGAGGCTTTCATTATTTCTTTCCCTGCTTCTAGTTCTCTCTTAGTCAGCACACAAAGACGGACCAACACTACAGCCTGAACCCTGCTCTTGATCACCCAAGCTCACCAAGTACAGGGAGGAAAGCATTACAGGGAGGGCAACAGAGACTCAGGGATTACACAAATTGCCCAGCATGACAAAAAGAGGAAGTTTGAGCTCTGCTCTCAATTTCTGACCGGGTCTACAAACCAGGTAGAAACACAGCTTCCCTTCCCCAGCATTACGAGGCATCACACCTTTTGTTAGCACAGGAACCTCTGATAAAGGCTAGAAGAGAAATGCTGGTCATCGCTCCCTGGGTAGGAAGCCAGCTTTTTGGCTGATGCATGTTTTGTGGGAAAGACCAGCTGCCACCTGCACAAGCTACACCTGTAGAGATTCTGGCAGGCATCCACAGTGCAAGGGCAGGCACAGTACACCCTGCTGCCTGCTAGTTCCTATGGATCCCACACGCAGACAGCAGGCACCTGCCAATAGTGAGAGGCCAGCCCATCCAAGCCATCCTGGCTGCCAGTGACAGATCAGCGACATACCTAAGCCAGCACGCATGCTCCAGGACACACGCCCCCCATGACCCTTGCTATCAACTACAATTTTTAGAAGGACTGCTCTGGCTTCAGGAAAGCAAGCTGGTTAACTCATGCACAGAGGGTCATGATAGGATACTAAAGAGCCACCAACTACTATCAAAAATGATGACCTGTCCAAACGCCCCAAGTACTGGGCCTAACCTAGCACCTAAACCATAATTCATCAGTAGTGGTCTCACTGCAACCACTCTGCTGCTGAGAAATACCAGGTTCTGAGCAGGTCTCAGTTTCCCAGGAAATACCTTTTCTCTCTGACATAAAAACCCCAGACTTCATCTATCTACTCTGATTTTTTCCTCCTTTCCACAGCACAAGCTTTACAGACACAGAGCTCTCACATCTCAGATCAGCAAACAGACTTGTTGAAAGGGTAAACACTCTAAACACTCTGAGCAACTTTGTTGGAACAGGGCCCAGCACTCCAAAACCTCCATGATCAAAGGCTTTAGGATAAAAAAAAAAAAAACAAACAAACAAAAATACACAAAAGACTAGATAGACACTCAAACAGGAATAGGAGAGGAATTGCTTGTCTTTCAAGCAATGGCTGGTTCAGCAATAACCCTGCTATTGAAGTGTGTCTTATAGGTCTCAGGCAAATTCAGATCCACACAATAAAGTGTATTGTATATTTATTGCATACAATAAAGTGTATTGTATGCAATGCATACAATAAAGTGTAAGAGAAAAAGCTTCTTGGTTCACTGCGTTAGCCAGACTCACTACAAACATTGGCAGGAGACCCTCACGGTGCCATGAGAACAACAGATGATGGGCCAAGAACGGCTGAAGAGTTGGTGCTGAGCCCAGAGAGAAAAGCAAAAGGAGCAGCATCATCTTGCAAGCCTGTACAAGAAGCAGAAAGCCAATCTCTCCTCCTCCTGCTGGTCCCTGGCCGGAGGAGGCACTCTGCAGGCAGGCTCCAGCTGCCCAGCGCACCCCCAGCAGCAGGCACCTTCCCCAGGCCTGTGCTCCCGGCCTCCCCGGACGGGGCTCCAGGCCTCCGCTCGCCCACAAGAGCTCCAAAATCACCCATTCCTCCCTCTTAACTACAAAAAGAAAACAAAAGTCGCCCGCTCAGCACAACCACACCGCCCCGCAGCCCTCCATCCTCCCCCGCCGCCCGAGCCGGCAGCAAGGGGAGCGTTCCTGCCACCGCCCCCCGCCACGGCGACCGTTTAACAGCCGCCCCCGCCGAGGGGAAGCGCAGCGCGGCGCAGCCTGCTCCGCGCGGACCCACGTGGCCCACCACGGCCACCCCCAGCTCTCCTCCCCCTCCCCGCCACACTCACGGATGATGCAACGAGCGGCCGGGGGGACGCAGCCCCGCCCCCCTCGCCCCCCAGCGACGGTCGCCACCTCACCCGCACGAGCCGGGCGCTCCCCACGACGCCGCCACCCACCCGCGCTGCGGCGCGCGGCACTCCAGCGAGCAGGGAGGATGCGGACCGCGATGCGCAACAGCGGCCGCCGGGGCGCGTGTGTTGGGAAGAGCCCTCGATGCCCGTGGGCCCGCCCCGCTCCCGCCGCCCGCCCTCTGAGGGGGTGGGAGCTGGAGCGCGCGCGGCGATTGGCAGCCACGGAGGCGCTGGCGAGTTAGAGTCAGCCAATGGGGAGGTGGCGCGCGGCCACGAGGTGCTGCCGCCGTGTGGTGGCCCGGGGCGCGGGGACCGGGCGGGCGGGCTGGAGCTCTGAGGGGAAACGGGCGGCAAACGGCCCCCGCGGAGAGGTCTCTGCAGACGTAGGGGGCATGGGGCGTGCCCGGGCCCTCGCTTTCGAAGGCGATGTTTAGTCATGCGCCTGTAGGCGCGGGGGCTGCTTATGACTGCCGCGTGTGTTAGCGGTCACCGGCCGGGTTTGGGGGAGGGGGCTGCTGCGAGGGGAGCTTCACGGTTGGGTCTGCAGCCAGACGCTCCCCCTGGCCCCTGAACCCCCTGAGAAGGCCCCAGGGCTGCGCTGCGTCAGGGCACCTGGCCTTGTGCGGGGCTTGCCTGCGTCGGCATGAGGCAGAGAGAGGGGCCAGGTCTCACAGCCTGGAAATACCCAGCACGGGGCAGGAGAGAGCTGGTGAGTACCCCAGCTGGGAGATGGAGGCTGGAAATGGTGCAACAGAAAGTGAGCGTCTTGCTGAAACCAACCCACACCAGTCATTATGCTAGCGGTGGTTCTGCCACAAACCAGGAAATGAGTTTATGCCCTAGAGTGCCAGACCCTAAGCGTGTCTCTGGAAAACACCGGAGCACTTTGTTTGAAGCTTCTGTGTTGCCTACAACTTGGTACTCGTCTGCTGGTGCACTTGCTGGCACAGAGGCAGGCTTGTGAAGAAGGAGCAGCCGTCTGGAGCTTCGTGGGGGGCTGCGTCGTAGCCAAATTGGCTTAATCTCTGTAAGTCCTTGTGGCACCATGCAATGGATAGTTATTATGCTCTGATGTAATTATTACACTTCTGATGCTGCATGACTGTGATAATGAAGTCACTTAGTGTCGCAGTGGCTGCATCTGCACTGTTGTGAAGAGAACTTTATGATGTGTAACACAAGTTGCAGGTGAATTTAAGACACTCTGTGCAAATTATCTCAGAGTAATTCTTGACTACCACAAGGTGCTCCAGATTATGCAGAAAGTTAAAAAACAAACTTGCATGAAATACCAAAAAGGCTTACCAGAGTGAAATGTCTTGAGAACGTAGCTTGTTGCTACACAAAGTCCAAGCAGCAATTTCTTCTGTATCTATAAAAAATACCAATAAAGAGAAAAGCAATTCAAGGTAGCTTAATTTTAGAACATGATTCACCCTGAAGTTTTCCACATGTTTTAGGTAATCGAAGGAGTGGAGACAACTGTATGTCTCCATCTAGACATATAGGTACTACATAGTATAGCTATTTGGGGAGTATTGCATGCTGTATAAAATAAAAAGGAACAGGATGTTTTAATCAAGTGGTAAAAATTACAGAGGAGACTTTACAGCTGTATGTGACTGGTCTGAAGCTGAATGGCCAGTCTTAGGGTTACAGAGTTGAGGGTCTTTCTGGTAAGAAAATGGACCGTGACAAGAATGTGGGGTGAAATGTATGCAAAAACACTGGAAAAAATGCTGAGCAATTAAACACAAATCAAGAGAAAAGCCAGGTGTTGTATATCAGCCTTAAATAAACAGCAACACTGAAGCAGCTGTTCCATTACACATGCTAAAAATCCACACTCAAATTACACACAAGAATCCACGTTGATGACAAGTAACATTGCTTTTTCCCTGCTCCTTTCTGGGTCAAAGTAGATGTAAACCTACTTTGAATTCCATGTTAGTATTATTATTATTTTCCTAAAAAAATTACTAGAAAATACTGATTTTAAACAGGACAATTATTTACTTTAAATTGCAATTTGTCTAGCTAGTTATGTCTGAAATACACATGTACAGTGAAGTTTTGCACAAGTAACCATTAGCCCCACTGGCAAAACACCAATTGGAAAATCACGTGGAATCATATTTTGGCTTGCATTTGGTGCTGCTAAATTACAGAATGGCACAACAGGAATGTCGAGTGTGAAAATGGTGATGTTGAGAACCCCTGGCTCTTGAAACAGGTATCAGAAAAAAACATGAGATACCAGGGCACATGTGAGGCCTAGCTGCAAAGTGCAGTGAAGCAAAAGTCTGTAAATATTTGGAACAGAAAGGGTGCAAGTGTTTGAAAATTGCAGTTGTATACACAGAGAGTACCCAAGGAAGGATAACCATACTGTTCATGCATTTCAGGAGGGACTGAGGGAAGAGGCACTGAGTCAGCTGTTCTGTCTGAAAAAGTGCCAGCCTCACAGCAGCCACTGCAACTTCAGGCAGATGGGCGTCGAGATACAAAATTGGCA
Source organism: Pterocles orientalis (assembly GCA_011057875.1). NCBI lineage: Eukaryota > Metazoa > Chordata > Aves > Pterocliformes > Pteroclidae > Pterocles > Pterocles orientalis. Next base: position 354,845 of record WKFP01013371.1, on the reverse strand, counting down.
GCACAGATGGGTTTGCCAGATCCTGTAAAATGTAAAACAGATACCTCAGAAGAGACTTGTAAGACCAAGTGACAGCATTAGGTGTGTTGGAAACTATCTGAACATAATGTGTGAGGCTAATGAGAAGGATTTATAATTGCACCACAGCTCTGCTCTCAAAATTCAGTCTTGTTCAGCAGCAGCTAGATGAAGGTTAAACTGGCAACACGTACAAGGAAATGGGAGTTTTGACTTAAAAAAAAAAATGACCTAAAAGATATTCACAGCAAGACTGACCCACACTGTGCCACTGGCATTAGTGGCATTAAAATCAGTCACAGTGGCTGGGAATGAATACATGAAGTTTTTCTCCACCCCACCGCCTGCTAATAAGACTCATTATGACCGAGCCCCATCAGTGGGACACTTTAGATTACTCTTCAACCCAGCCCTGTGAATAACTCCCATAAATCAGCAGGTCACTACCAACTTCATAAGTGGATCCACTTAAGCCATTTCCTGAGATCTGACAATCTTTGGGGTTATTTTTCTCACAAGGAAAAAGAGAAATTGCGGGGCAGATTGGTATATAATCAAAATTATTATTTGATCAGTGAAGCAGTGATGTGACACTGACTGGAGTATTAACATAGAAATAAACAGCTTGTTTAGGAACACCAAGAAGAGAATGTTTCATGTATCAATGATGAGTAGATGTGCTGAAGATTGAAAGGTCAAGGAGAGAGATCCCTTAGACATCTTCAATCAGTGATCAAAGGGAGGGGGAAAAGGTAAATGGTGGTGTGGTAGGATCACTGAAGGAGGAAAATCAAGCAGAGGAGGCTTTTTATGAGTGATTAATTAAGTCACCCAGAGAACCAATGGTGCTTTGGTGATACCCAGAGCCTGTTTGGGAAGGGAGAACCAAGGCTGTCACAAGCTCATAGAAATGTTTTTTATACAGAGGGAGGAAAAAACAGCCCAAGAAGAGCCACTCCAGATGTTAGCTGCATGGGAAAAGCCACGAACAATTTGGAGGACAGAATTGTAGTTCATAATCACCTCTTGACAGACTGGAGAAATATGATAAGAAAGTAAAATAGGAAGCTGGCCGATAAGGACAAATGTAGGGGAATGAGAAGATGCTGAATTAGGATTTGACTTCTGGGACATGAAGCAGGAGAGCCGAGAATGCAGGCGGTGAAGTTTGGACAAAGTAAAGTCAGTGGGAAAGAGCTGGAAGTCCGGAGGAAAAAGTCTGGGCTAAACTGGTAGAGAGAGCTAGAGACGTCCGGATGGGAAGGACCAGCGGGCTAAAGAGCTGGTGGATCTGGATGAGTAATTACCTTAGAATAAGGTGAGCAGCCAGGGACAATGGGGGCCAATGCCAGCTGAGAAAAAAATCTATAGTTAAGGTGTTTGTAAAAATGCTAGCGTGGCGAGGTATTAAGTACGATGAGAAACAACTCCAGTTGCTTTTAGCATGGAAGAAAGGTTGTAAAATTTTCGTAGACTCTACTGAAGTATTTGAAACAAAGGCTGGGGAATGCGCGGGGAAGGAGCCGTGGGATGCGGTCACGAAAGGGGCTCAAAGTGTTATAGGGATGGGAACTACCTGGAGACTGGTCTCAGAAGCTTTAGAACAGATGAAAACTGAGCGAACTGTTGCCACAACAGCAGATGCCATGACGGGGTCAGCGACTTCTCAGATTCTAAAACTGACTGCGCCAGACACCCGCAGAAGTAGTCCCCCCCGGTCTCATACTGCGGCACCGGCTGCCCCTCCCCGCGTTCCATCCCGCAAGGAGTAGCCCTCGGGCCTCCCACAGCACCCACGCCAGCCCTGTCCCTCCTCTCTCCCACAGCGACCGCTTCCCCTCCCCCTGCGACGGGGCCCACCCCTTCGCCCCTCCTCCCTATGACGGGACCCGCCCTTTTGTCCCTCCCCCTCTCCCACCATGTAAAACAATCATTAGGATTACTCGCACAGGGGGTGTCAATATTCCCACCTCCCACAGCAGCCCCATCCCTTTGTGCTCGACACCTCGCGGCTCCCGTCCGGCCCCACCACAGCCGCCCCTATCCCGTCCACTCCCTGTCCCAACCCTCATAACCTGTTTCTGCCAGACCTCTCGGCGCTGCCCCCTCTGACCTCTGCGCGCTTACTCATCGATCTCCTTTCGAAGGATACACACAGAGAGGAGCTATGCAGAGTCCTGGAGCTTTATCGCTCTAGTGGAGATGACCCCAGAAGACACTGGGAGAAAGTAAAATACGAGGCAGAGAAAAGCAGAAAAACTCATCTAGCCCACCTTATTGCTTGCCCTGTGATAGATGATGCTGAAGGCTGAGCTAATTACAAAGGTATACCTCTCGCTATGATTAAGGAACTGAGAAAAACAGCGATGGACTACGGTATTTAATCACCATACACACAAGGAGTATTGCAAAACATATTTTAAAATTATGATTTGACATCTTTGACATAAAACGGATAGCTGTTTTAATTTTTACACCAACACAGAAAGTTTTGTTTGAATCGCAGTGGAAGTCGCTTTGCGAGGTAAGCTACACTTAAGAATTTTGAGCGTCCAGAAGATGACCCCCTGTACCTCGCTGGGAAACCTCAGCTTATGGGAGAACACCAGTTAATACCCCCCCAGCTGCAGTCTAGACTTAATTCAGCAATCCTGTTACAATCCTGGCAATTAGCATATCAAGCCGTCCTGAAAACACCAGATATTGCATGACCCACACCATCGTTTGTGTCCATTAGGCAGGGGACCAACGAACCGTACATGTCATTTATCAATAGATTAAAAGAAGCTATAGAAAGACAAGGGGATGAAGACTCAGCAAAGGACGCATTGGTAATGAAGCGGCTAAACTGAGGAAGTGTGATCTGGATGATCTGGATGATCGGGTAGTGAGATGGATTGTGAACTGGCTGGAGAAAAGAAGCCAGAGAGTTGTGGTGAATGGGATGGAGTCTAGTTGGAGGCCTGTATCTAGTGGAGTCCCCCAGGGTTCGGTATTGGGACC
>WKFP01013371.1:325498-351804 GCA_011057875.1 Pterocles orientalis | reverse complement strand
GTTTGCTTTTTCAGTCCCATCCATAAATAACCAGGAATCAAAATGTCGGTATCATTGGACTGTTCTGCCTCAGGGCATGAAAAACAGCCCTACGATATATCAAATGTATGTTGCACGAGCACTACCTGAGGTTCGACTAAGAAACCCACAAATGCTAATCTACCACTATATGGATGACATACTAATTGCAGGAGCCTCTGAGGAGAAGCTGAAGCAAGTTGCAAAGGAGACATCAGAAGCTCTTTGCTCTTTTGGGTTACAGATCACTCCTGAAAAAATACAAACTCAGCCACCCTGGAAGTATCTTGGGTGGAAAATTATGGAACAAATTATGGAGAGAGTCCAGCGCAGAGCCACGAGGATGATGAAGGGAATGGAGCATCTCCCTTATGAGGAAAGGCTGAGAGAGCTGGGTCTCTTTAGTCTGGAAAAGAGGAGACTGAGGGGTGACCTAATCAATGTTTATAAATATGTGAAGGGTGAGTGTCAGGAGGATGGAGCCAGGCTCTTCTCTGTGACATCCAGTGATAGGACAAGGGGCAATGGGTTCAAGCTGGAACATAGGAGGTTCCACTTGAATATGAGAAAAAACTTTTTTACAGTGAGTGTGACAGAGCACTGGAACAGGCTGCCCAGAGAGGTTGTGGAGTCTCCTTCTCTGGAGACATTCAAAGCCCGCCTGGATGTGTTCCTGTGTGATCTGATCTAGGTGTTCCTGCTCCGGCAGGGGGATTGGACTAGATGATCTTTTGAGGTCCCTTCCAATCCCTAACATTCTGTGATTCTGTGAAGCTATCAGTGGAAAATACTAATGCTGACTGCAAACGGGTATTACAAACACTAAGACACCCTACTTTTGTTGATATGATAGAAGCATATCAGAGTTCAACACAAAATGGAGACGATGGCTGCAGCCTTCACAGTGATAAACACCACCAATAAAATGAGCTTTAAATGCAGTCAGCATGGTCACTGTAAGCGCAATTGTCCAATACCAGCCACACCAAATCGTGTCCCAGGTATTTGCCCACATTGCAGAAGTGGGTGATATTATCCAAGCAGAACAATGATGAGACACCCGTTCCAGGAAACTACAGGACCAACACGAGCCGAGGGCACATGCAGACACAAGTACCTCAGAAGTTCAGGGCAGCAGCAGCAGCAACCTATGGGGAAGAACCTCAGGCAGAGCCAGAATGTATGTCGCCACAGCAACTGCAGTAACTTTGAAAGATCAAACAATATATAAGGTATCCCTTAATAAACAAGGACCATTGGGACAAAAAATTTTTAGTAGGGGTCACTGAGGCGCAGCCTACCGTATCCTTGAAATGGCTTACAGATAAACCAGTCTGGGTAGATCAGTGGCCCCTGACACAGGAAAAAATCTGCGCTCTTCCAAGATCTTCTGCAGGAACAATTACAGCAAGGGCATATAGTACCAACCACAAGTCCCTGGAACTCCCCAGTATTCGTAATAAAAATAAGAGCGTTAAATGGCATCTGTTACATGACCTGAGGCAGATCAATGCACTAATAGAAAATATGGTAACTCTGCAACCAGGTCTCCCCTCTCCCACAATGATTCCAAGCAATTGGCCTCTCATTGTAATAGATTTAAAAGATTGTTTTTTTCACCATTCCTCTTGCAGAGAATGATAAACCACGGTTTGCTTTTTCAGTCCCATCCATAAATAACCAGGAATCAAAATGTCGGTATCATTGGACTGTTCTGCCTCAGGGCATGAAAAACAGCCCTACGATATATCAAATGTATGTTGCACGAGCACTACCTGAGGTTCGACTAAGAAACCCACAAATGCTAATCTACCACTATATGGATGACATACTAATTGCAGGAGCCTCTGAGGAGAAGCTGAAGCAAGTTGCAAAGGAGACATCAGAAGCTCTTTGCTCTTTTGGGTTACAGATCACTCCTGAAAAAATACAAACTCAGCCACCCTGGAAGTATCTTGGGTGGAAAATTATGGAACAAACTATTGAATCTCAGAAAGTAGCTCTAGAACGAACAAAACATCTCCATGCTTAAATGATCTGCAAAGGTTGCTAGGGGCTATCAACTGGCTTAGACTGTTGTTGGGCATTGACAATAACACCTTGCAACCTTTATTTGATTTATTAAGGGGAGAACCAGATCTGCATTCAAAAAGGGAACTAACCAAGGAAGCACAACTAGCTCTTGTACAGATGGAACGGGCTATTCAGCCTCGTCAAGCACATAGATGTCAAGAAGGATATGGTTTGCAATTATTTATCATTAACAATGTAAAACAACCATTAGGATTACTCGCACAGTGGGTTACAAACAGGAAAGAGATCCATTATGGATTATCGAGTGGCTTTTTCTTCCCTATCACCCCCTGCGAACTGTGGTGACCCGGATCAAGATGTTTGCAACTCTTTGTTTGTAAGGCCAGGAAAAGAGCCTGCAGGGGCAGGACTTAGTTACCATCTTTCTGCCTCTCACAAAAGCTCCCCTAGATTGGTGTATTGGCTAATGGCCTATCATTGCAAGGTGCCTTAGAAGATTATCAGGGAAACATACAAATTCTATGCCAGCGCACAAATTCTTTATGACATTCAAAGATCTTACTGTTGTCGAGCGGCCTCATTGTTGGCCGACTCCAGTAGACGGGCCAACTATTTTTTTAGATGGATCTTGAAAAACAGGCAAAGCAGTCATTGTTTGGCAAGATAAAGGACAATGGCAAGAAGACGTTCATATGGTACAAAGGTCACCACAAGCTGTTGAATTGTCAGCCGTTGTGTGAGTTTTCCAAAAATGGAAAGAACCTTTAAATCTGGTCAGTGACTCAGCGTATATATGTGGTATAGTACACCAAATGGAAAAGTCTTGGCAAAAGGAATTAAATAATCGACAACTTTTCATCTTGTTCAAGCAACTATGGCTTTTGTGTTTTGCATATATGCAGTCACACTGATTTGCCAGGTTTTATCATCAAAGGAAATGCGTGAGCTGATCATCTTACAGCCCCGGCATGGGAAACCCCCTTTCCCCAGAAGGTAAAACAGGCACAACTCTCACATGACTTTTTTCAACAATCAGCAAGAGCATTACACAAACAATTTAGCTTGCCATGGAGCACAGCACAAAATATTGTTGCAATGTGTCTCAACTGTCAACCTGTTGCATCAACACATCAGACAGGGGTCAGCCCATGTGGATTGCACGCCCTGCAGCTCTGGCAAACGGATGTAACACACATTGTGGAACTCAGCCAACAACATTATGTTCATGTATCAATAGATACCTATTCAAGGGCCATCTGGGCCACAGCTGAAAATGGTGAAAAAGAACGAGATGTCATTCGACATTTAATGGGTGCATTTGCAGCTTTAGGAATTCCACAACAGATTAAAACAAATAATGCACCTGGTTATACAAATCAAAAGACTCAAGCTTTCCTTGAACAATGGGGCATAACACATGTTACTGGCATTCCTCATTCCCCTCAGGGCCAAGCCATTATTAAATGCACTCATCGGACTCTAAAAACTGTCTTAGAAAAACAAAAAGAGGGAATGGTTGAAGAGAGTCCATAGAACCATTTATGGAAAGCTGTATATACAATGAACTATCTTGATATTAAAGAAAGCCAAGGCGAGACTGAGGTTCAACCAGGAACTTATAAACACTTTTTGTCTGTTGGATCTACAGGTATGACAGACATGTCACGGGTACTTGCTAAGGTCTGGACAAAATGTTTGTTAACTAACAAATGGGAAGGGCCTTATGATTTAGTTACATGGGGCCGAGGTTATGCTTGTGTTTCCACAGATCAAGGACTTCGCTGGATAACAGCTCAGTGCGTGAAACCAGATCTCAGCCAACCCAGACGCAACAATGAAACAGCTGACCGGGAAATGGAAACCGCTCATGATCCTGGTGACGATGACCATAGTGACAACCCTAACAATTCCTCAAATACCTTGAAATAGTGGTAATATCTGGGTAACATTAGCACAGTCTTTGAATCAAACACAATTCTTTGTTTCCCTTGTGCAGCCAGAACAGCCATTCCACACTTGCCTGGTGGGTCTGCCTGTTGATAACGGTGATCTCATAAGGGAAATAGTGATTGGGCGGAAAAGGTTAAAAAAATTATTAGGTACATTTTGTAATAGGGTAACTAATAACATCGGTCTCTGTTTTGAAAAGTGGGACACTTGGGATGATTACCTACTTCCGGCATACGTGGAACCCCAGGAGATTGATATCTTAGGGACCGTAAAAGCGGATTACTATATATATTTTAACTTCGCCAAAAATGCTAAAGGTATGACATGGACACAAAATGTCACACCAGAATGGGCAGCGTACAGGAATCATACCCTATGGTGTAATAATAATACAACAACAAACCCTACAGATAATTCAGATTGGTTACCCTCCACAGATTGCCCTCGAAAATTACCACAGGGAATATTTTTAATTCGTGGGGATCGGGCATGGTCCGAGTTACCATCCCGATTAATGGGTGGTTACGATCATTGATGAGGGTAGGACTGACAATAGTCAGAATGTTTCTTTGTGTCCTACTAATCGTACCATGTCTGCTATCATGACTTCAAAGGATGCTAAAATGCATGGTGCAACGTGTCCTTGTAGAAAAACAAAAAGGGGGAATTGTAGGGGAATGAGAAGATGCTGAATTAGGATTTGAGTTCCGGGACATGAAGCTTTTCCCTTAAGAGCCTGGGAGAAGGCAGCTTTTCCCTTAAACAAAATGGAAGAAGAGGTGATGGAGGACCTGACCATGGCCAGGAGAACGGACTGGAATGTAAACAAGGGAACTAATTAGCTAGAAAATACTGTGTTGTTTTTAGTTAGTAGCCAATAAGAAGTTTTGTAGATAATGTATTCACAGTAGTAAAAGGCTATAAAAATAGTTGTAAAAGAGCAATAAAGGGATTCTTCTTCACCACCTACCAGAGTTCACTCTTTTATCCTGCCGCAGACAAATGCAAAATTTTACAGCCAGGCACGGGCAGTCAACTGCTCGAGTAGCCACGAGCTGGACAGCAAATGTGTGGAGTGGAAGAAGCATGACTATAGTGCCATGCAAACTCCATGTGAGTCAACAAGGCCTTGGTGTTGTGAAAAACGCAAACATCATGCAGGGTTATGCAAACAGGAGTATAATTTGGAGGACACGTGGCACTCTCAGCACTGGTGTGCTTTGTTGAGGTATCACATCTCATCTGGAATGCTGCATTTCAAAAAAGGTAAGGCCCGTGTGGAACATGGCCTGAGGAGCACAACAAGGAGGTGTAGAGAGAAGCATGGCCCAGGAGGAAAGGCTGAAAGAAGTGGAGTTGGTCAGAGAAGAGAAAACTGAAAACAGGCAGAACTGTCTTCACTTAGCTAAAGGACAATGAGAAAGATGATAAACACTTTTTCATGTTCCTTCAAAGCAGGAGAAAATGGAAAAGGCCAAATTTACAGCAAGGAGGATTGAGGCTGAACATCAGAACCACAGCTCTGGTCAGGCTGGAAGGGACCTCAGGAGGTCTGCAGTTCAGTCTGCTGCTCAAAGCAGAGGCTGTCTAGAGATAAACCCAGGTTGCTCACAGACTGTGTCCAGTCAGGTCTTGAAGGCCTCCCAGGACAGAGACCTCACAGCCAATCCAGTGCCTGACTGTCCTCACGAAGAAAACGTTTTCCCTACACCCAGCTAGAATCTCCCCTCTTTCAGCTTCAGTAAAGATCCTGACTTTTCCTCTTGCTCACCTCCCTGTAGCATAAGAAGGTGGCTGTTAGGTTCCCCCACAGTTGTCCCTTCCTGGGCTGTGCCAGTCCATCTCCCCTGGCCTCTCCTCACAGGGCCACCCCTCTAGCCCCTGTCTTGGATGCCCACTCCCAGCTCACTGATGTATTGTAGCTGTTGGGGACCCAAAACAGTAGGCAGTATCTAGGTATGGTGCTGCCCACTATGACCCTCAGGGCCTTACCTGCAGACCTGCTCCCCAGCTAAGCAGTCCCCAGCCTGTGCCCTGCCAGGGGTTGGTCCACCCAAGGGGTAGGACTTTGTCCTTGTCAAATTTCATGGAGTTCCTGCTGACCCATCCCTCCAGCCTGTCCCTGTGGATGACTGCTTTGCTCTCTAGAGTGTCACTTCAGTTTGGTGTCATCCACAAACCCAATAAGGATGCACTAGTTTTCTGAGTCACTGATTAAAAAATATTAAAACAGGACAGATAGCAACACAGACACATATGGTACTAGTCTCCCGGGAGGGTATGAACCATCAATCACTGCCCTCTAAGCCCAATGACCCAGCCAGTTTTTCTCTCATCTGGCAAGCCATCCATGAAAATAACCCAGCTTGGATACCAAAGGTGGGTGAGAGACCCTGTCAGAAACCTTGCTCAAGTCATCTGTTAGTACTACACGGAGGACATAATCTGCTGCTCTCCCATTACCACAGATCTATTCCCTTTGCTGAAGATGTTTTTTTCTGTTGCTGCCACCACACATGTTTGAGAATCAGGAGTTGTCCACAAGACCAAAGGTGTGCCTCCTTGGTGGCTGAGCAAGACGAGCAATTAAACATCTCTTTGTTGTAGTCAACATCAGTCACACAAAAGGGCCAAAAATAATGAATGAGTCAAACCCCTTCAGACATTAATGAGGCCCAGACATGGATGGCGTAGACATTAATGAGACTATTAACTTGGTCAGCTTTTGGCCTCTCTTAGACTTTGGAATTTCCCTTGCCCACGCCCAGCCCACCAATGCAACAACTAATGTTGTATGCAGTCCCAACGCAGTCTGCTCACTTTCCCCTTGTGCTTTGTCCAGAAATCAGTTCTTCACGTCCTGCCTCAGTCTCTTTATCAAGTCTCTTCTGCAGCTCTAGGCCTTTTTCTCCACCAACACAAGACGAATCAGAGAGCAAGGAAAAGGAAATGATGGAGGAAATGATTCTTTCTCATCTTTCTCTCAGACATGAGCAGTATTAGCTCTTAAGGGAAACAGGGGTTGGTAGAAAATGGGGGAGTGGTTGCCCTCCCCCCCCCCCCGGCTCTTCCCATAGTTCCCAGGAGACCCACTAGTACACCTGCTGCAGTGGGAGCAACTCCCTCCCTCTCTCCCTCTGCCTGGATGGAATCCCAGGCAGCACCTGGAAGGTGAGAATGATCTGAAATGGGGCCAATATTCAGTTGCATAGGTAGCAAGACTTGAAATCAAGCCAGGTGCTGCAAAAGCACAGCAGGCCTGAGTCTGGTAGACTAAAGGCTTTTCTCTGAAAAATGAAGAGGCAGGGAGACTGTCTTGATTGCTACTTGCCTTTCTCTCCACTTTGTCTTGAGGCTCACTGAAACCAGAGCATAAACAATTCTTTTCCTACAGACCTAACCAGAAGCGCAGCTCTGGAAACAGAGCTGGAAGTGGCCTACAGCACATGAACTTCACAGTGCTCAGGAAAACAAGCGCTCTGCCTGCCTTCGTCAAAAATGCATGAGTTTGTTCCAAAGGAATACCTGAATCATATTTTACCTTCTGAGTAGGAACAGCTTGTAAAGCTCTGAATAGTTTTAAGGTATTCGGATCAAAGGGGCAACAATACTCACATGAGCTGCTACAGGACTCCAGCTCACCCAGGAAGCTGCTGTCCCGAGCCTCGCTTGCATCCCACCACTTCATCAAAAGTTATCACCTTTCTGCTCTGCTGATGTACAAATGCATGTAACTTGCCTTTGGTCCTGTCAGAATGATCTAGTTAGAAAGCAAACACCAAAACTGAAATTACAGAAATGTGCCAAACCTGATGATTATCAGAGCGCTGAGAAGAAGTAGGCATTTGCATCTTGCCAGCTAGAGATAAGCACAGCCTTCCCCCTCCAGCTTTACATACGTTGAAATGAAGCCACTGGCTACCAGAGCTTGTCTGTTAGAAGCAGATCTTGCTTGTTAGCTTCCACCATTCAAACAGGATTCCACAAATCCAATTTACAGTTGAAACTTTAGATCAATTGAATTAATACTTTTTTTTTGGCAGTAATCTCCAGCAGGAAAACAGGAACCTTCTAAAGTGCTTCTGCTGCTGCTGCTGAATGACTATGGGGCTGTGGTATAGGATAGCAGTGTCCTTTCCCTAGTGGTTCTTCTTGCTAGAAGCTACAATTTTGTATAAAATAGAACATGACATGCATTAACAGGAGATTAGATCTTTATGAGTGATGAGCACCTTGCTGACAAGGAAGAATAGTTCAGAATTGCTCCATTCTCCGTAAGTATGTATTTAACAAACTGGATATTGCCAAAAGAATTTGGAGACATTTGTAAAAAAAGTAACATTGGCAAATTGGATGAATTCAGGAATACTTGTGCAGTTTTAGAATGCATTGCGTACATGAAGATATATTGATTTTTTTCTACTGACATTTGGCTGCAATTTTTTTTTCAAAATGCACTCCACAGTGAAATTGTGCTCTACAATAACATAGCTCAGCTTCATCCTTGCAATAAATGGCAAATATGGCTAAAATATTCTCTTCTATGCCAGCCTTACCTATTAAGCATTACTTCCTTGACAGCTGAAGTGAGTGCACATCAACACAGTTCCATTTTTTATCTCTCACTTTTCCTGAACAGGACTGTTTTTTAGGGCAGTCATCAGTGCAGCAGCATCAGCAGTTAAGCATTTGGAGAACAGAGAGGCTACCCTCCTCTCTCCCCCTCCCCATCTGCTAGGAAAGCAGTTTCATTTCTAATATATAAAATACATATATTCAGTTTAAGGTGCTGTTGTAAAATAGCGGCAATGGCCACAGCTGTTAACACCCAAAGTTTTGCAGCTTGATGCATGCAACAGTAGGAAGAATCATCTTTAAAAAAGCCGTGACTCCTCTCAGTTACTCATTTCTTCAATTAAACATGCTCCTCCTTTCAAAAATGAGCCTTCTTGTTCTCTACAGATCACCGCAACAGAAACTTGCAGGATGTCTCAACCAGAACCATTACCAATTAAAAAAAAACCCAAACCAACACGTAACCCTCAACACCTAACCCCTAGTTGTACTCCTGATACTTCCACTTTATCAAGTAAATATGAAAAGGTTGGTTTTAGTGAATTTTTTTTTAAGTTGAAGACATCCTCTGTCAGCTCTAAAAAACAGAAGGCAAAGAATCACTCAAAAAAAAATAAAAAAAGCTCAAGACAAGAGCTAAAAATTTCAAGCTTGTCCTCATTAGTCATTTAAAGAGCAGCATCTCACCTAAAGGAAGGGATATTTTTGTCAGATTCTTATAAAAAAAGGCTTTATTTTGAACAAGTTTTCTCCATTTGGTTTTACAGTCTCAACATACATCATATTCATGGACAAGCAGCATTTTCACAGAATAAGAGCCAAATACAAAGATGAGGAAGCCACTTGGGATTAACAGTTTCAACCTAATTGACTCAAACTTCAGAAAATACTGTATGCTGTCACTTATTTGAGGTAAAGGAATTCCATAAATTAAGATCCACTGTTTAACAGAAGAGTCAACAATGAAATACTTGTGAGTAGTAGGTACCTTTGCAAAGGAGGGGAAAAAACAATTACTCCAAGACATTGTGAACAATAGAAGGGGGAAGGCAGGATTTCCACTTGGTTTGTGTTGGTAAACCAATGCGGTTTGGTCTACCACGTGTAACAGTTTAACCAAATTTGTGCAGTTTAAATTTCAAGTTTGATGAATTTTACTGGTAGCAGTCTTAAAAGGTAAACCTAACTGAAGATATGTCATGAGCTTAGTTTATATGCTGAATGCTGTCACTAGGTTGTCATTACACAATCAGGTAATGATCAGTGCATGTTTACTTTCCTTCTGAGTATCCAGTAAAATCCATTGCTTTCAGTGCCCGTTATGACATATTCCAGTTACACAGTTAATTTTTGGGTAGCTGTGCAATCAGACTGTAAAATGATGCACTTGATGGAATTCAAGAGTGCTTTCTTAAGAAAAACTGTATTGGGCTACAGAAAGAAATTGACCTTCTGCCATCTGTTCACACAAAAATATACCTGCAGTTTAACAGGGTGTAGATAAACAGATGAAAGCTGTTACAGGGATACATTTATACTAGTTTAAAACTAACTCATTTATAGAGCAAATCAGCTTGTGTCATTAATCTGTATAAAAAAAAGATCTTAAACCTTTTAAAATAGCATCCACATTATACTAGATACTGTTTTAAAAAACAGAAAGACTATCCTCACCTTTTTGTGCTTGAAATTTAAATTAGCTCACTAATAATCCTAAATCTCACTGAAGAGGAAATGGAACTGGATTAATATCCTGCAAACAGCAACAACTAAATTATCAATGTTAAATTCCTAATGCCTAGCAGAAATACCACAGGTTTCAGTTCAGCCATCTAATGCCAGGCACTGTTCAATTTCTTCCAGTGAAAAGAAAGCAGAATTTGATTTATGTACTTGCAACAAAACTGAAGAAGGGAAGCCATCTTCACATAGAGAGATACATTTATTTAAAAAGGCTGTTGGCAAGTAAGTTCCACAATCTGGTTGGCCAAACCATCCAGCGTGAACAAAATAAATTCAAACTGAATTGGTGCAAGAGTTTAGTTGAATGAGGCAAAGCAGATTCACTTAGAAAAGCTCATTTTTCAAGATTATTTTGTTTGCAACTCCAAGTTCCAGTGAGCAAAACGGTTTTATACTTATTTTGGAGTCAGACAGAAACTAGTCTGTTAATCTGGCTAGGTAATTCTTCCACATCCTATTTCTTTCCCTTTTTTTTAACAATAATCACAGAGCAGATTTACAATTTAGCAAGTTATCTGACCCAGAACTAAAAAAGCACTAGTAAATTCTCTCCCCGATTAGAAAGTTATATTGTATTACGTAGCTTCATGTACATAAAGCTGTATCTTGGAGAAATGCGACCACTGATGAAAATTTGTTATAATTTAAATAAAAGCAGACAAAGTTAAATTGCAAGTCAGCCATTGTACAAATTGTCTCTCAAGATATTCCAGCAACATTTCAATTACAGCTTTAACTACTTGAGACACACAACCTACGATATATAGCTATTGTGCAATTCAATTAGAACTCAGACAGAAGACGCCTTGTCTGTGAAGAAACTGCCATCTATCCATTAGCTTTTATCACACTTCAGACAATCAGAAAGCAAGGTGGAAAAAAAATTTTTCCCTAGCATCCAATTAGTTTCCTATGACTCTGAATGCTAACAAAATGCTTTTCATTAAATGACAGCTAAGAGAACAGAGTGAGAAAAAAAAAATCAGCCTGTTAAGAAATGTAGTCCTTGTATTCAGGACCTTGCATTTCCTTCAATATATCCTATGCATCATGTTGCATGGAGCATGAGCTTTTTTTAAAAAACCTCACCTTCCTATTATGAATCATTGCAATAAAAAAAAAATTACTCTTTTTCTTTTCACACTGCACTACTAGGCAACTTTCTTTCCAGCCAAAGACAAGGAATTTAGTAAAGAATCAAAAAAATTGAACTATGAACTCTGGCACAGCCAGGAGTAGCAACTCAACTACTCCAGAGTGCTTAGAAAATAGGCTTTAGATTTTACACCAAGAAATTGGATTTATTGTAAATGCCACAGTCACATTGATAGACAGAGCACAGACTTCTGGTAACAAACATACATTTTTGTAACTAAGCATTGCTACTTGGTAAATAAATGCATTTCGCATAGCCTTCCTTTTAAATGTGCCTAAACTAACCTAAATAAGCAGACAGCATAGCAGAAAAGGGAAACTTATGTGAGTAACTGTTTCTTAAGCAGTATATTATTTTTACTATGTATATAATATTTTATATTATATACACATACATTTTCATCAACAGTTCAAATTATACCCAAATTAAAAAAACAAAAACAAACCCAAAACTGGCGCTCCTCCAATACATTTACCACGCTTCCCTCAGGCATAGTTAATCCAAGTATTTGTCAAGATAGAGGAATGACAATTAAAAAGACTCCCCCCACAAGAAACAAGTTACACAAAGAATACTGTATCACTACAAATTTTTTATTCAGAAGCCCATCTTTAAAAAAAATCTCATTATGAACTTGTTTGGTCAAACTACAACACTTTCTAGCAGACATACAGTAAAAATGGCATGGCTCAGAATCGACCAGATCTTTCACGATCTCTTGACCGCCTCCTATCACGTTCACGTCCTCCTCCTCCACCACCTCCACCTCCACGACCACGATCTCTGGATCTAGATCGACGTTCACGGGACCTCGACCTGGATCTATGCCTTCAAAGAAAGTTTGAACATTTTATTGTTTCATCAGATTCAGCCATTTACTTGCAGTACTTGCAGTGGAACACTTAGGGATTTAAGTAATGAAGGAGAAGGAAGATGATGTAGCATTAGAAGGATTTTTACACTGGCACTCAGGCTGCAAAACCACGTATTTACAAACTGAACAAAATACTGAAGAGTCAACAGATACTGCTGAAAGACTCAACTGTTCACTGCCAGTCATCCATTACAAGAGATGTGCAAAACTTAAGGAAAGGCATGTAAAGGAACCAAATGCACTGTTACACAGTTGTTAATTAAAGAAGCAAGAGAAGGGGACACCTGCTTATGCAGTTATGAATAGCTCTTAACAACACACAGCAAAAGCCTACAGCTGTTTTAAATTCACTCTTATTAAATTAACTGCATTAATTAGCAATTACAACTCAATTATCTTTTTTGTCCCTTTTTTTTCCTACCACCCTCCCTTCCAGAAGCCATTTGCATTTGCAAGTAATCTTCCCTGCCTCCAAGGTCAATGACTTAAATTCAGCAAGAAAGTTAAAACCACCCAGAATGTACTCCTAACACAGCTACTATAGATTTACTGCTTATATGGCACTTGTCAAGGAAAAGAGTGGTCTGAATGTTCAAGCATTTTAGAAAAGTCAATTTTATGAAACAGGTAAACAGTATAGTTTAGATAGGTGTAGAAATTACAGCAGAACTACAAAGCTCAGGGAAACGAATGCTAAGTTTGCAGAATATTGTTCCATGGTGAGATGTTCTGGGGTGGGACTGTGTAGTGACAAGTTTTACTATGACAGAGGCACATACATAACTCATGCATACCACTAAGCTGTCCAGAATTACTAATTAGTCTATTATTCAAAAGTTGTTTTACCCTCCTTAAAAAAATTTGATATATTTCATTCTGTATAGAACTACTTTCACATTAGTCTATGCAATCTATCTGTAAAACCCCACTGACGCAGGAACTGATTATTTTATATCAAGCTTTAGCGCTAACATGTGAGAGCTTTAACTGCACAAAGAATTTAAACAGGGCCAATAAAGCCAAAAGTGGATGGAGGATTCAGCTATTTTATTTGTTTTACCACCAACTGAAATTAGGCTATGGGTAAAACAATCATATTCCAAAGCCAAACATGCAAGTCTGATCTTTCTTGTAATAAAAGGTGATACCTTTTAATTAGCCTTACTAAGTTTGAGAGATCCAGATTCATAAAAGAGACCAAAAGGCTAATACAAGAGCATACTTCATCTTTTTCATAAGTCATTCAAACAGCTTGAAAGGTTACACTTACTTTTAAATTAACATTAATCGAGATATTTTAGGAAAGTATTTAGGCACAAACACATGTGCCTAAGCAACACAATCTATATTTTCCAAAGTTAAATTCCCTGTCACAAATTCTAAGACACTGTCAATTAGAGACATTTTTAGGAAAAACACATTCATAATCCCAAGCTCCTTCTGTGATTGAAGGAAACCTACAAAACTGTGCTCTATATAAAAGGAAGCTCAACAACTTTATATGCCTATCCTAAATAGCAAGGTCCTAAAACCAAGCAGATTGAACTCAGCTCAAAGCGAACCATCCAGAACACAGGTATCATATAAGAGCAGTGGTATAAGCCTTTCAACAAAGTACCTTAATAAATAATTTAATATAATAAAATGTATTTATCACAATCTTTTTTGCCATTAACCAAAACTACTATTCCTTTGCCTCACTGAGAATTCCTATCAAGAATGGGTTCAAGCTGGAACATAGGAGGTTCCACTTGAATATGAGAAAAAACTTCTTCACAGTGAGGGTGACAGAGCACTGGAACAGGCTGCCCAGAGAGGTTGTGGAGTCTCCTTCTCTGGAGACATTCAAAGCCCGCCTGGATGCGTTCCTGTGCGATCTGATCTAGGTGTTCCTGCTCCGGCAGGGGGATTGGACTAGATGATCTTTCGAGGTCCCTTCCAATCTCTAACATTCTGTGATTCTGTGAATGGCTGCATCTTGAGGCAAGCATTAATAAAAAGTGAGCTCAATGTAGTAAGTGCCTGTTACTAAGGAAATAATACAGGCTAGAAAAGTTACCCATTAACTGTTAAAACCAAATAAGGTTTGGTCTTAAATATATAGATATGCTTGATTCTTCATAATGCTGAAAGTGGACAATCCGATTCTGACAAAATGCCTGTTAGCCAAGCAGCCTGCTTCTAACAGAGGCCATGAGCAAATACATTTAGAAGACAATAAAACAGAAGAGGCATAAAGCAATACTTCTCCCAAATAATGTCCTGCTGTAATAGTTTGCAGTTTGGAGGCAGGTCCTATGTACTTAAGAACACAGTGAATATTCTTCTCCTTGAACTCTGCCTTCTCTTAAAACCACATGAATCTTCAGCATCCACAGCATGTCAGAGCAACAAGCACCATAGCTTTTTTTTTTTTTTTTTTAAAAAGACCTATTCCTTTGTTCTAAACACTTGTTCTAGCCACTTGCTAACTGCACTTGATGCCCTTTCATTGGTGTTTGTCAGAATCGCATTAGAAAAAACAAGAGAGGACTTTTTTAAAGATTTGCCTTCAGAATTTTCAGGAACTGATCCTTAATTCTCCTGTTTTAATTGTGTTGAAAAGCAAACTTACTTTTTACGACGACGCCCATACAACTCACGTCTTAACTCTCGAGAAATGGGCTTCAAATGCATGAAGTTGCAGAAACCTCCTCGTGTACACTCTCTGAAATGAAATGCAAGAGACACAGTTAAAATTCCCTGCTGTACACTATCTGTTTGCCCTAAGCCCTAGTGGACCTCTAGCCATCTAAAAATTAATCACCTCTGACATTAAAACCAGTAAACTGCAAACATAATTTACTGACACTGACTCACTCCTAGACCAAAATCCTAAAAAGATGGCAGAGGTCAGGAGGCTGACTGCAGGTCCTACACATGTATATTACTTGAAGTTGTTTTCTTCTTACACTAAGCTACACATAAAAACTGCACCCAAGCAACCAGCCTGTGTGTGCGTTTCAAAGAGAAAGTCACAAGCAAACAGGAAGTCACTTTTTACCCCATTTCATACTGACGGCAACAAGCCTCTCTGAAGTCAGTCACAGGTGAAAGTTCAGCATGAATGGGCTGTCCATTAAACCAGCGATTGTTCAGGTCAATCACAGCCTTTTCTGCATCTTCTTCACGGCGAAACTAGAGAATCAACAGAAGAAGATCAAAGATTCCTACCACATCAGTTGTGAGAAATCTGAAGCTTAGGACTACTAATCAAAATAGAAGCTTCTTCAGAGTTCCCAGGACAGTCCATCAAATCAAGGGTAAAAATGCTAGCTTTTCATTAATCAGGACTCAGAGCTAATCAAAACATTGGTATTTTCTCCTAATTATGTTCTATCTGGTCTTTCAAGTTTTGTGGCTTCTGTTAAAATACATGATAGAAGATATTGTGTTTTCTTAGTACAACTTCAAAGAGAATGCTAAAGAGTACTTTCTAGAACACCAATGCTCTGAATGTAATTGATTTTTTCAAATATCTAAGAAATTTACATGAGAAATGAAGCTCTCATTAATCTAAATTAGAATTTACAAAAATCTGATAATGTTTATGAAGAATGTAAAACTTAGATTTGAAATTCCTTTTCACAGCTTACCACTTGCAAATTAAAAAAATATTATGACCTACACAGCTGAGAATTTTAGGCATGAAAATACCTTTCAGTTAAGGGAATGTACAGTAAAAATATTCAAACTCTCTCACACCTCTCCAACAATGTGTACACACAATAGAATTTCTGCAGGTGACAACTTTGTATTCATTATTCAACACATACCAATGACTTTTAAGAGCTGAAACCAAGTGCTCCAGTTTGCACCTTAAACCACCCAGCTACTACCAAATGTAACTTGGTTACAAAATGTTTTGTTTAACTGCGAAGTTAGAAAATAAATGCACCCATTGAAAATAAACACACCTGTTGCGAATAAACCTCTGCTCATAATGAAGTGCTTAAAAGGCAGTATGATGCGAAGACAGACCCCAAATTAATCCTGGCAAACTAAACAGTCCAGCAGTGGTGACTGTGTTTATAACAATATAAAAAAACAAGTGTTAATCTTTATGAAAATGACACAGATTTTGACTATCAAGAAAGTTTCTCATAATCTCTTAAAATTTCTTTCAGATTCCATTCACATTTTCACTCTTTCTCCTTTATATTGTGAAGCTGTAGAGGACCTTATATCCTGAAGAGCTACTCTCAAAATCCAGAAGCATACAGTAACCTTTTTAAAAATTATAAATCAATAAATACCACCCCCACTGATTATATAAACTTCTCTCCTTAGCCTACCTTTACGTATACATTTCCAACTAGATGATCTCCAAGGTTATCACAAACATTCATCTCCTCAACTTCACCATATTTTTCTTCCATTTCTGTGAAGACCTCCTGAGCATAAAGCAACCAATTAAAAGTTTGCAGATTAGTTACAAGTACAGACATACTGCATTTAGCTGTTAGTAAGTATGAAAGAAGGCCTTCCTTAAAGAAAAAAAAAAACCCTCTTCTTACACTCCTGATTTTAGAATTAGTACTTGCTTGGCCTCTACTGTGTCCATCTGTAAGTACAGCACTAACAGGACACAAGAAAAAGCTATGAAAAACATTTACAGAATACATAAGATGCACTGAGAACACTACATGTAAACCTTGATGCTATAGTTTTAAATATTTGTATAGAAGCAAATTAGGTAAGTGTACTTTAAATTTACAGGAAAGAAGGGGATTATGGAATCAAAATGCTACAACGCTTAAGTTGCTGATTTTTAAACAAAGTCTATTATAACCAGTAAAGTTAAAGCCAAACTAACCAAAGGTTATACCAGGAAATATTTAGCACTGAAAGTTTCAAATTTTATATGAACACCTGAGGAAACAATCACTTTTCTCTGAACCCATCTAATTGCACCATATGCTGAATCCACCTAACTCATTTGTGTCAACAAATCCACAAACACTTTAATGTGTTACACCTTTTACATACCTCAAAGAACTCATCATAATGTTCCTGCATCTCAACATCGCTCACAGCACCTGTAAAAATCAAGTCATATCGATTAGAGCCTATAAATAAGGAAGAGATTTTGATAATACTACAAAACAATCTAGAGAGGCTGTCGGAAGCATAAAAGACACCATATAGCATGGAGCTAACTAATAGGAATATTAAAAATAAGTATCTGTGAAGAGCTTTGAGTCCTCCACACGTGTCTAAACATTACATTAACATGAGCAAATCAAACAAGTTTTAATCAGAGCCAAACTGGTTATGCCACAAATTTAAAGGAAGGGGAAAGGAATTACTCCGAAGTATCACTTAAATGTACAGTCCCACCCTCTATCTATCAACAATTTTACTTAAACAGAAGGCAAGTGCTTTGTTATATTTGCATATTTTAAAGTATGATCACAATTTAGTGTTCCTCTTCCTAAAGGTAGAACTTCATTTTGACATATCCACCTTTGCAGCATACACATTAGATTTTGAGAGTTCATGATGTAACATAGCACAGATTTCTTTTTAAATTGAAAGGACACACTTTTCTCAGTGCCCTCAAAGAAGGGTGCCATAATGCTTTCATAGAGAGCAATTTTCTAGCTTAATTTTGAATATCACTTAATTTTTCTGTAGTCCTGCAGAACACCTTTTAGTGCAAGACAAGCCAGCCATATACTCAGGTAATATTCATGTTCCCAGCTGGACTTTACAAATGAGCGCTGCTTGCCTGCTGCTATAAAAAACAATGTAAGTTTGCCTGATTTTTCAAAGCCTTAAGAATATAAAAAATAATTTCATTTATTTCTTCCAGTCAACAGCATTTTAAACTAAATTAAGCTATATACAATAAAGCCTAATGTATTACCTCTTTAGCAGTTAAGTGGTTTATTAAGATCAAGCAGAGCAGTTTTAAAATGAACCCTGCATTTTATGCTAGAAAAAAATTCTAGCCTTTAAATTACAAACACTGCTCTCTTAGTTCACAGAATGTGAAAGACAAGAAACTGAGCCAATAAAGCTGAGTTTATTCACTTCAAGTTGCTATAAAGACAAAAGAGATGCTTTGGGCTCAGTCATTTTTGGCTAATTATTACAATTTGGATTATTTTTACATTTTTCTTTAAAGGCTCTAATATTAACCAGCCAAACTGTAATTATTTTTCTTCCAGCTCACCTCCTGAAGAAGGCTAAGGGGCATTTGTTATACACTTTAGGCTAACTGTTTCTGCATTTGAAGCACGCTTGCTTTTAAGAACTTTCTTCTTCCACACTGCTTCCCCAGTTACATAGCAAATTAAGGAATATCAAACATTAAACCAGTATTTCTAGACCGTTTAATACTTAACTATATTCTCAAGGTTCTGCCAACACCACTGGTAACAGCTTACTAATACCTAGAGATTTTTTTTTTAACAGATGTCAGTCAGGGGCTCTTTTGAGCCACACTGGGAATACCTACTTTTTACCAGACAAGTGCTAAAAAAGTATAAGGAGATTCCATTGTCAAATTAGGAGATCATAAGCAACAGTTAGTTAATGACTACTTGAATGTCCTTCTGAAGCGGGAAGCATACATATGCACAGGCTTTACAAACATTCATATTCCAGGGCTACTGGTATCTGAACCTCAAGAAGCCCAATTACTGATTAAAATACTCAGGAGAACTACTGCTGTTCAAAACTAAGGTTAATCCTCTACGACGGCAATAGAAAGGAAGACAGTTAAGCAACAACAAAAGCATTAAATAGCTACCCAAGTTATCAATTTAAAATACATGCAGTACTTAAATAGGGACAAATATCAAAAAAACAGGGAGCCAGGAGTTTCAGCAAGCCTACTGATACCAGAGCTCCAGCTCTACCACAGAAGGTACAGTTAGGCTCTGCTAAATAGCCACCCACTTGCCAAGACAAACTAGAGCTGGATACCAGCACTTAGAACACTAGAGAATCTGCTCAAGACTCTCACAGCTGTACAATCTAAACAGCTTCACAGACCAAACTGCTGTAACTCTGTGCAAATTAGTTACCAGCGCATTGAGAATTTAGGGACAGAGTGGAAATACTCAACTGTACGGTTTTTTTTTGGTTTACTGAAACAGTATTAACTACTAAGCATCTGCAACAAGAAAGCCTACAAACCAAAAGAACCATTTAAGCATCTAGACAAACTTATGTAGCTCATTACATATCTATCTTGATTGTGTGACAAAAAACTTCAGATTACTTAATTGGGCCATGATTACTTTCAGAAGCAGAAGAGACAGTGTTGACTTTTAAGTCAGTGGCTGATTTCACAAAGCATGTCTAATCAAATGCTGGTAACTAATCTGAACTAGTCTATAATCCAACAGTCAAAAAAAGGAATAGCCAAACAAAGCTTTATTACCACACAGTCAATATTCACTTTAACAAATATTAATTAGAAAATAACACCAATTCTTTTTGGTCCTAGTTTTTTTTTTTTCCTTAAATCTTATTCTAATATTGGTGATTCAATCACAATGATGTATCAGTAATCGCCGATCAACAATCTTGGTCATTTAACTTCTGCCAGTCTCACAGGAGGTGTGTTTTCTTATGCCCATTCCTACCTCATGAGGAATCATTAAATTAGTTCATTACCATACCCAAATCCCTTCCCCTCCTCAAAGGCACTTTTATTTTCCTAGGTAAATATGCAACTTGGGTTTGGAATTCGAAATTTCAAAGCATGGAAGGAATTTTAAGCATGCACCTATCCAAAAAGGACAGCTGCCAGAAGGGTGTGTCAGTCAAAGTGTATTCTTCCAAAGTAGACTCTAAATGAAAGCTGCATTAACCTAGGACAAATTTCTGCATGCAGTCTGAAAAGTTTCAAATTAAAGTGCTCTTAGCATTTACAGAGCAGGAAATTTGTTCTGGATGAAGTCAACATGTCATTGTCCCACTCATTTAGACAGTGGAACCTAATGCATAGCACAACACATACAGAAACGCATTCCTAGGATGCGGGCAACTGGCAGGGAGAAAGGTGGACGGAAGAAAGCAGCGCAACCAAGACTGCTTTACAGGGAAAGTACAATTTCAACCCTTTTTGATTTTACAGATGGTATTCAGATTCCCCTCACAGTTTTGGGAGTACGGAGGAAGGTGAGTAGGGCAAAAAAGTTTTTGTTGGGTTTCTTTTTTGTGTGTTTTGGACACATTTAATGAAACGTGGTCAGTTTGATCTGTTAAACTAAAATGGTAGACCAGCTTAAGTCGACACTGAGCTCTGACAATCAAGCCCAGGGAACCAGTGAAGGAACTTGTATGAACTTACAGCGCAAACCGTCAGCAGACTGGGAAGAGTTTTGAGGGTTACGGTAAATGTTCAAGAGGGCAATGGTCTGAAATACAAAACGCAACAACTTTATATTATGGAAAATAATTTTAACAAGAAACCGGTTTCCTTAGGGTCGCTTTAGCCGAGTCTGTGCTGAAAGAGAGGTGGTTATTCTCTCCCAAAAAAGGAGAACTTTCACTTAGCTGGTGACCTTTCTGAATCAACCTAACACTGTAAAGTAACAGAGATCTCATGATACGCCATTATTGTATTTTTTTAAAATTTTATTCACCAATATTACTATAGACAGGTTTTGCAAGATTCCAAGCAGATAAGTACCAGATGGCACCTAAACACAGTATTCAAATTATGAGTGTAATAATTTGAGTTTGGTTTTACTGAATGGTTTCTTAGTAGCAAAACTCCAGGAAATCAAGTAATACAATAATTACAGCATAACATGAAATCTCCATTTTCCTAAAAAAGTTAGGATGAAAGAAAACCCACAGTTTTGGGAAACTTACCGTACGTCACATATATACCTATTTTGTTTTTTTGTTAAATCAAGAATTTGAGAAATGTCTGCACTTTAACCCTTTAAAAAGAATGCAGCGCTACTAAGCAAATAAGTTTCACTTTGCAGCGCAAAGAGAGTCTGCATTAAGTCCAATTTATGCAGTCAATTCTGCATTGCACACATTTGACAAGTTCTTGATCTGTGCGCAAGAAGAGTTCCATCACTTGTCCTGTTTGCAACAGCTTTATGTCAGCAGCTCAGAAGCCAACATTATTTTCTCATAATTAGGAGTGGGCTCTTTAACACCATTCTTTAAAAAAATTTCTCCAACTGTGGGACTTACAGTGTGAGCCGTCAGCCGTCTGTGCACTGTTTTGGGGGTTACGATAGATGTTTTGAATCAAGATGGTCTGCGGGGAAAAAAAATAAAAAGGGGAATTCTACTGGCTGCTGTGCATATAATAGACAATTGCAAAGAGACAACTTGTTTGCAAACAGCTAAAAATAATATTTTATTCTTAAGACTTCCTTTTGTATTTGCAGAATATCTTCCAGAACTGCATCCAGACCATCATATTATGAAAACAGTTTTAATTAACCACCAAGAAAGAGCTGCATTTGTCTCAACATCTATCCTCAATATGGGAGTTGTGAGGCACAGTAACCTAAAACATCAAGCTATGTGATATTATGAGGATGCCTAGCTTTTGAGACCAGATTCATTATAGTGAGTCTAGGGGAAAAAAAAATAGTGTTATGTGCACAGCATATAATACATAATGCCACAGAGTCTTAAAATATTACACCAGACAGTAAGGTTTCTAGGCAAGAGCTACATCTCGTTTTGTGCATCAGAAATTTCTTGGTGGAATTTCTGTTTAAATAATATAATAGCATCATAGGTTCACACGTTTCCGATCCTTCAAATAAGGACAATATCCTTTTAGCCCTTCTGCTTTTACTTGAAGAATTAGCCCAGGCAGACTTGAAACCTTACATTTGTACCGTTCTTCTTAAAATCAAGTTGTCTGAAAAAACAAACCATGTTTAAGTTAGTAAACTAATATTACAAAAGAATTCCAAACCTCCATATCACTGTAAGCAGCTCAAAAATTGAAATTTGATTACTTAAAATACAAGCTCAACGTTAGTTAGTATGAATCGCAATCCCCAAATAATTTTATCTTACACATTATTATTAGTCACAGTAAGTATTCAGAGCTTAAAGTAGTCACAGGATCAGGAATGTCATACCTACATATACTGCCCACTTAGCATGTAAAAAAATAAATCTCTAACATCACAATTAAAAAAACCCACAAAAAAACAAACAAGAAATGACACATTTGTTTTGTAATGTTTACGGTTCTACCAACCAAAGCTTTGTGCTTTTGTGGCCCAGATTTAAAATAACTATGTTTTAGCCTACAATTGGAGAGACCCAGAAACATGCACATAGTTACTGTTTCTGCTGATTGGTGGTAATTTGATCACCCTGGATAGCACAACCTTTCCTACTAACACATCTCTTCTATGAAGTAGCTGCACCAGCAACACAAGACAAAAATATTGTGCCAGTAACTTCACATTAGTAAGATATCTGTTCTTGTATTTTCTATCACAGCTGATTATCAATCTGCATACAAATAAAGATTTCTGTAGTGAACCCTACACATCTCCCAGATACTTTAGAGATGCTACAATACAGCATGTCGGCCAGGTGCGATCCTGTAGCGGACCCTGACATCACTGGATGAATCTGACATGTCCTGCTGACCCACTTCAGCTGACATTGCCAACTGCAGTTTTGAAAGCAAAGCTGAAGACTGCACTGACAGAGGAAACTGATGTTGCATACAAAATATTTTTATAAAAAAAGATGTAATTTGGTAGTTTTTTGTATTTTTTTTTTTAAACTCCTGTGGAAGTTGCCTAATTTAGAAATATTTTGTAGTAACCAATAAGCTAAATTCAGGTCTCTAAATAACCCATCACGTTTCAGCACACTCTCCATGTAGGTCAGCAACACAAACTGGGTTTTGAAAATGGGCAACATTCTTTTTGAGATAGAATATTTACACTAAAAAAATATTGAATTCCCTGAAATGGAAAACTATTTCTGTAGATAAATTACCATCAGTGGTCCCTATCGATCAGTAACTAAGACAGTCTCCCCCTAGAACTACTCTGTCCACTCACACACTCTAAGTTTAACTTGAGGAGCGCTGTTGCTCTGACTTCCAGTACCTGCCTCCCTAATTCTCCCCAATCCAACACCAACCCACCATTCTATGCAATTCTGCTCTCAAGTCAGCTAAAATGAACTTCCAGAGGACTCCACTGCTATGTAAACTTTACCTTCGTAGTTAAAACTGCTGATAATGTAACAGCTTTCACAGGCACTACTTACCCTATACTACACTCTCAAAGAAATCTATTTACCTGTACACTTTGACACTCAGCAGTGATAGAAAAAGGCACAGTGCACTGTTCTCCAGAAATGTAATTTCTGAAAACTGTATACAGAGCTCATAATAACAAAAACCCTATCACCCACTGCACTTTTTTTTCTTTTGGCAGACATGCAGTCACATATCATGTCTCTAACACTATTCACACAGTCAAAAACTAAATAATCTGCCAAGTCAACTGGCGTATACACTCTCAGCAACCAGGCAAGCTGTTTTGAAGAAACAATTCCTTTACATTTAAAGGAAGTATGTAAGTTATTCTTGAAACTTAAGAGCCTGGGTCAGAGAGCAAATATAATGACAGAAGAATCGCTTTTATTTATTAGTTTTTTCTATTATACGTGTAAAAGACTTAAGTTCACATCTTTGAGACTGGTGGAATGCGCTGCCATTGTTTGTGCTTAAAAAAAATCTGGGAAGGTTTAAGTGCCTAAACACCACTGAGAAGGCACACTCACCTGAAAGTTAGCACTGGTTGGTCTCTACTACAGGCAAGCTTACAACAGCATCGCTTCCTGCAGCCATTAAGGGTGACAGGAGATAATTAGAAATGCTGGGAGAAATAAATGGAATACCCCCAAAAAAAGCAAACACCCATATAAACTGGGGCCAAAAGTGAACTAGTTAATCTGGAGTTTGGTAATTATTCACTTGTATCTGAGAATCTACGTTTTAAAGAAGTAAGAATATACTTCCACAAGAAAGAAAAACAAAAGGAAAACAAACCTGGCTAAATGTTGGTTTGTTGTGCAACCGAGAACACCTGTCTCCATGACGACAAGCTCCAATTTTGAAATAAAATGAACAGTTGACTCTGCAAGTAAAAAAGACAAAGTAGTTACATATCAGAATAGAAAGACATTAATGTACAATCCCTATAAAACATATGCCCTAAATACCTTTATCTTGACCTGGAGAAGTAACATTGAAAAAAATTAATCACAACAGCATAGGAAAGTATTACAGCAAACCTGTTCATATTCATTCCTCTTTACCCCTAGTTTACAGCAAGTCACCTAACCAATTTCATCCACTACTTAAACCCAAAGTACATTCATCACACTACCGCAGACAGAAGTGATCACTACTGCTTTACTCTTCTGGTTCTCCATTCTTGTCTTTGCACTGGTTTCACTGGGTGATGGGAAATAGGTGAAAAACAGTCTGAAAACTTACACTGTGAGATACATGGTTGTGTCTTTCCATTCAACCCCCTAGTCTAGACAATATAACCTGCTTTAAAGCTGATACAGTCGCACCAACCTAAAGTTTTATAAACCACCTGTTTAAAGTTATACTCTAAGGGTAGCTTAGGCTGCTGTATTTGAAATAATTCATAAGAGAAAAACCTTATTAGAGAGAGAATACACATACGCAAAACAAATTCATTTAATTAAGCCATTTCCATGAATGTAGGTAATAACTTTAAAAGGAAGCATTTATTATTTTTTTAAAACCACAGGTTTTTCTAATGACACTGTGAATATTACACTGGTTTAGGAATGCCAGTAAAACTCTCGCATATAATTGTAATTCACATGGAATGATGAAAGAAAACCATAAGGAGTTTAGTTACCTTGACTAGGAAAACTGACTGCAAAATTCTGAAGGGCAAGAAAACTATTATGGGCTCTATATGGGTAAGTGAAATATAAAAATTCTCCTAGAAGAAAGATTATTATTCCCATGCTCATAGTTAACAACAGTTCTTTCCACAATCCTGTGAAACCAACATCAACTCATGGAAGGAAGAAATATTAAAGTAATAAAGCATATCTGATTGCTAGCAAAACATTCCACTGTAAAATTGTAACACACTCTTCATTACGTTTTTGAAAACATATACTTAGCATTACAATATACTTACTGTCTTTTCTGAACTCTAACCTGAAATTAAAAAAAACCCTAACTATAAAATTTCCAATAGTGCTTCCAACTTCAACACTTTCTGGAGAGTTCTGTTCGCTTTTTGAACAGAAAATAAGATCAGTACAGGATTTCATGCCTGCTGTATTGGCGTATACTAATACAATTACACTGTAATGCATATCAGAAAGGATGCTGCAGTAACAGAGCTCAAGAGAGGCTGCCGATATTGCTTTTCTGACAGATGAGCGAATTGGAACTGGCACGTAGCACTACAAAGCAGAAGGAAAACAAAAGCCTTGCGGCCAGAGGCTGACAAGAGTAATTTAGTCCAGTAGCACATCGATGGCCCCCTTTCATTTTTACGAGGGGAAAAACACGTTGGTTTGGTCAGGCCGACGGTGACCAAATTTTCGTTAGGAGCGTTTTGTAAGTATGCTTCCAACAACCAGAGAAACTAGAGACGTTCCCGACGCGTGGAAGGCTGCAGGCAGAAGCCTGAGGATCAGGATGCAGCAGTCGGGGAAATCCTCCGCACCCTGGGGAGGGGGGAGAAATAACCAGTCGCTGTCCTTGCAGCAGAACGGAAGCTCCCGGGCTGCTGCGAGGGGCAGAGACGCGAACAAAAGGGGAAGAAGCAGCAGCAGCCCTTTCCGGGAGGGGGAGGCGGCGGCAAGTCCGGCACCCAGCGGCCCCGACCGCTCCCGCCCGCCGACAGAGGAGCGCAGCCGCCGGGGGGGAGGGGGGAAAGG
>WKFP01013371.1:238360-313537 GCA_011057875.1 Pterocles orientalis | reverse complement strand
CGGGGGGGGGGGGGGGAGGAGGAGCGCGGCTGCCTCGCTTCCTCTTCCCTACGCGGCCACGTCCCAGCGCCCGGTGATAGCGGGGAACTCCGGGGCGCGCGCCCCGGTCCTGAGGGTGCCGCAGGGCCCTGAGGCGGGAGTGGGGAAAAAAGGGCCGGGTCCCCCGCGGAGGGAGGGGAGGAGGGAGGGCTGACCGCCACGGTCGGAACAGGCCGCCCAAGCTGGCGCTGCGCGCCCCCGCGCCCCGCGCAACCCGCCACCAGCCTCCAGCCCCCCTCGAACCCCACCCCCCGGGGCACCGAAGCCAGGGGAGCGGAGCGGGAAGGGGAGATGGGCGACTCACTTGTCCTTCTCTGTTCCGAAGATGGAGGCCAGATACTCCGCCATCTCCCACCACCCGCCCGCCGGACAGCCCGGCGCCGACCGCGGACGTCACAGCCGCCGCGCCGGAAACACTTCTACCGAGCCCAGCGGGCGGGGGATGGGGGAGAGCTGCTCTTTGCGCATGCGCGCGGGGCCGCTAGCCGCTTATTGGGGGAGAGCCGGGGCCTCCCTCACCCTCCCCCTCCAGCTGCTGTGTGAGTAGGGCGCGGGGCTCCTGCTCGCGCCACGCGGTGCCGTTGCCGCGCATGCGCTGGAGTTGCGGCGGGGTGGCTGCGCGGTGGTGGAGGGGAGCTGGCTGCAGCGGGGGCACTTTGGCCACCTCTCCCTACCCCCGGGTTGGTGTCCGGTAGCTGCTGCCGGGGGTAGAGCCCCGCCTTCGCTGTAGCGGGGGAAAGCGGTGCTCTTCACCGCAGGAGTGCGGGAGGTGGCGCTTTGGGGAGGGGCGGCAGCTGCCCAGCAGGGACCGAGCGGTGTGCGGCGGAATGGCGACCGCCCCGTGGGAACTGGGGGCCTCTGGTGTGCCCGCAGAGACTGGCATGTGTTCGTCGGGAGTGTTGCATCAGTCGTAATGAAGGTTATGCTCTCCCTGTAGTTCAGCTGAGGGAATTACTGAGTACTCCACCGCCATGTCCAGATGTACACCCAAATTCCCTAATTACACTCTCCTTCCATTCTCCAGTTTGGTCTGGCCATCAGGGTCATGTATCCACACTTTTGAAGCAGTCTAAATGGTGCCAGAGTAAGCTCAGAGCAGAAATAGAGCTTAGCTAGTGGTGCAAGGACATTCAGGAGCTTCTGATGGTTATTGAAGGACGTGGCTAAACATCATGACAGCTTGAAAGATGGAAGTCTGAAAAAAAGATTAAGGCAGACATGAAGGAAGAGCTTGCTGAGATACTGCATTAATAGAAGTTTATATAGAGAAGATAAGGATGCTGCTTAGAAGCTAAAGGGTCTTCCTGCAATTAGTCATCAGTCCAAAGGACACTGACAAGAAATCTGAATTAGACCTTAGCTGAAAGGCAGGAAGGTGCCGGTTCTGAAGGAGTTTAAATAGAAGTTGGATGAGCTGCAAAGAGTAATAGGCATTTTAAATAAAATCAGAGTGGAGGGTAGGACCAAATTCTGGTTGTCATGGAAAGTTTCATGGAATTATGGGCCAAAAGCTGCAAATTTGAACCAAGTAGATTGAAAATTTTGAAATAGAATAGTAATGCATGCAGAAGACTCTGATACTATACAGCCTGATCAGCATTTTCAACGAAAGTGGTGTTCCAGTCTGAAAATCACAGCAGGAAAGTGAACTTATTTTGTTGATGCAGAAAACAAAGACTGAGCATTCAGTGTATTACAAGTAAAATTTGTCTCTTAGATATTTTGGAATTCCCTGCAACACTTCCAAATATGCTTTATAGCACAGAGTGTTCATAGCCCCAGCTGTAGTCCATAGGACTATGAGAAAGCGCGAGTCCTTGCTGCATGGTGCCCTAACACAATACAGTTTAAGCTTAGCAGCAAGTCCAGTTCCGAGGAAGTAAGCTGAATGTTTATTTTTCTGACTCCAAAGGATTTTTAAAATGCATCTGCTTTAAAAATTAAATGGCAATTTTAGTAACATTTCACTACTTTTGACAATGGTTGCATCCAATGAAGGGAGTCTAGTTTCTTTCTATGATACCTCCTGGAATTCCTCAGTTGGTTTGAGTTGATTCCAAGATGCTGTGACCTGTCACAGGACAGGGTCCGTCCTCTTGGCACCACTCTATGTTCTGCCATGTTCTTTCTGTAGGTACTCTTCTGGGATGTAAAGCTCACCTGCTCTCCACAGCTTCTTACAGAGATGACAAAAGTTTCTTCTAGAAATTCTGCCATGTACAGACAGATTAACTTCCCTTCATTCGTTCCTTCTGTATTGCCTGACTTCCCTTCAAATTCACAACTGATCCTGGTGTTAGAAGCAGAAACGCCTGGCAAAGTCTGAGAAGATCTTGTTACCAGAGAATAGGTACTGCTGCTTACCTTTGCCTTGCAGTGTATGTGCCCAGTCAGGTTTGTGTGTTAAGAGGATGCACTTTCTTTGCCTCAGTTCCTCACTGCTGGTCTGCTTCCCACCTTGGCTTACCACTGCTATTTAAACTCACTAAAGTGGCAGAAGCCAAACCCTACAAATAAAAGAGTGATTTTTTGTTCATGTAGTGAACTGAACTGGCTCACTGAGCAGTTTGGTGAGTGCCAGAGCTGGCACAAGGGAAGATGAGGACTGCTGCAGCTTGGAGTAAGGGTAATGGAGGAGTGAGTGGGTCAGCCCCTTTCCTTAGCAGCATGCTGCTAGATCTGCTCAGTCACCTGGTGGGAACCTCCTGTGAGCCTTGACCTAGCCCAGATCATCAAGGGAACTACAACTGCAGTGGCCTGCAAGGACCTTTGATACAGTAGAAGTTCCCAGTGATTTTCATTCATCACTGAAAGCAGCCTGTAATGTGTGTTCACAGAGTATGTACTTTACATAATAAGAACAAACTTGCACTGCTTTTTGCTTTAATATTTTTGTTAAAGCCTTCATCTAAAACATGTTGAAATACATTTTTCCTGAGGAATTGAAATCTGTTTTTGCTATTTGAAAGGCACTGGGTTCTCACTTCATATCTTGTAAAGACCCCATTCACTTTGGATTTCCCTTTGCTCTAGCTTGCACAGTGTGCTACTGAGAACAAGAAACACATTCCAGAGCGTGGTTTTAACTTAGACACACTTTAATTCAGTTGTTATGCTGAAGTCTGCTGACCCTGGGACCTGTGTTTCATAGACAAATAACTTGACCTGGAGATGCTGTTAGAAAACAAAACAAAACAGCTACTCTCATGTTGGAAATATGCCTCTGTATCTGACAAGCAGTAATCTTAGGATGCCTCCAGCAAAAGTAGATGCCTAAAACAACTCATTAGGAGTACAGGCTGAAAGAGAAAATTGCACAGCATTCTGCTTTGTGGCTTTTGGAATCGGTACAGTGTTGGTAATGGTTGGCTGGGTAGAGAGTGCTTGACTAATGTTTTCTCAGTTTTGTGAGACAGTAGTCCTAGGACTAGGACTATACCTCACAGGTCATGGAACTATTGAAAAATAAACCTACTCATAATTTGCTCTTCATTTTCTCAGCAGTTCTCTGTACCAGGGATGCTCTGTACACTGGGGACAGCAGAGTCCATCCCCACCAGAACTTTATAACCCTCTGCGTCTTCTGGCATCCTATTTCCCTCCTGTGCTCAGCCTGGCTGTGCACCTGCAGATGTGACTGTCTGCAGGACACAGCAGAGCAGGAAGGTGCTGTGCCTACATGGTACCTGTGGTGTGTCAGGGGGAGGGGTCTGTGCGTTGCGTAGTAATAGCAGCCAATCTTTTAACGTGTTTCTTCCTTCTATAGGTATCTAAAAATGAAGTGAGAAATGAAACAAAATGTCTTTTTGTGTGTGAGTTCATGAGATGTCAATGAGCTTGTAATTAATCCAGTGTCAAAGAGACAGAATTTCGTCCACATTAGAGGTGTTAGCAGTGTTGCAACTGATGATGTGGGATATCTTCCCTTTGCGTCAATGTAGCCGAACCATTATTGGAAGAAAGAGATGCTGCAGTGCATCTGCCGAAGAGAAGGGCAGCGGTGTGGACAGAGCCTATAGCCACTGGAGGCAACATCACATGGAGAGGTCACAGTGAGGATAAAAGGCTCCTTCTTAGCAACTGTATTACTCGGCTTCCTCAAGTGGCTTCACCTGGCGTACAGGCTGCACACAGAAGGAAGAAGGGGACCTAGGACAGAAACTAGGGAGTGTGAGAAGAGAGGGAGAGGGAAGAAGAACCTTGTAAGTTCATGTTGGCAGCACAGCTAGAAAGGTGGGAGGGAAGAGAGGAGCCAGCAAAGTAAAGGAAATGTAAAGGAAAGGGTCTCCAGAGAAAAGCAGGAATCAAAGGCAGAATTCCATATAGCTGCTCATCATTGCGTATTTTATTTCCTCCAAATCTAAATTAGGACATTTGCAGGACTGAGGAGAGGGAAACAGAGCTCAGATGTGTTCCCTGACTTTACATATACACTCCACTGCTACAGGGTTGTTCAGGTTAGTGACTTACTGCAGGTTACTCCCCCGCCCCAGCTTGATTGGATCTATTGGGTTAAATGGTGCTGCAAACCCTTCTCTGTTTTGGTCTGCCTTCTTTAAGCCCAGTGTCAGCACTGGGTAGCAACTGACATGTGGTGAGGAGAAAATGGTGCCACTCAGACTGGTTTGGAGATTAAGAGCGGAGAGAAAAAATAAGGTGGTAGGGAAGCAGCCAGTTTTAAGAGAGGCAGAGCAAGGAAGAAAGGAGAGGAAAAAAAGGGTTGTGAGACAGAAGACAGCAACACTTGGGTATAGAAAAAGGAGAGTAAAACAAACACAGAAACACATCCGGCAAGTCAGTACCTAAGAGTACTTAAGGCATGCACTGGAAAAATAGTGCTTTCTTGTTGCTGATCCCCAGAACTCTGTGTTAATTAAAGAGGTACCTGGAGTTCCAGGCCAGTGCACAGGACTTGATTTCTCAGGTTAAAGGAATTTTGCTAACAGTGCGTGTGTAGAGATAATTAGTAACCCACAGCCAGCAAGCCCTTTGGACAATTTTAGCAGCTCCTTGCTTGCCTCTTGGAACAAGGAACTCATGTACATTAGAACAGAGCTGTAGCTAGTAATCTCATCTAATCTACTTCCATGCCTATATTTCACTAATCACCATGGTTATATAAACAGATCTTATCAAAGATCCTTAAATTATAGCAACACCAGTAAATGCTACACAGCACAGAGAGGGGTGAGGTCTTTGTAGCCACAGTTGCCATATGGTTCTAGGGGAGGAGTGTATCTGGCGCAAACTGGCTGTGGCTTTGTTTCACTTGTTGGAGCGACATAGACAGGCATGAAGGACCATGCCACTGAGCACATGGGGACCTACCCCCTCTGAGTCCTCCAGGTCACTCACAGTTGAGTGCTCATCACCATCAGTGGCGTGAGGGCACTGCTTTGATGCTGTGGGTTAAGGTAAATTTAACTAGTCTGGTGTGAGGGGAAGTCAGCGGGGTAGGATGAATGGCAGGGGAGAGGAAATGCTGAGTCCAAGAACAGTATTAGAGGAGCAACAGTGCAGAGACTGCAAAGCATGGTTGAGGGATTTGGGTGTCTTATGGAGACTTTTCCTTGGAGAGATTTTGAGATTCAACCCATGCTGTTCGCTGTTGTTTTGTTAACTGTTGCTATTAGAGAGTGGTTTACAATTGAAAAACAGGAAAATTAATAAAGCTGCAGGACTTTTAAAATTCCAACACATTATTTGATGTTGTGTTTAGCACTTTGGTCTGGCAAGCTGCTGGATCGTTCATATAAAGGTCCCTCTCTCCCTGCCCAGAGGAGCTTACAAGCTAGACAAAATGCCATCTTCCTGCCTTTACAGAGGAGGCATAAAGATCAGGTGATTTTTCCCAGCAGCAAGAGGGACAGGACATATTCTGAGTCAGGATAAGAATTTAGGAACGGCCTTGGCAGTTCAAATGAAGGGTTCACCAGGCCCAGGCTCACTAGGAGGGAGGTCTTACATCCAGCCCCTCCACGTCCAAACGGTGCTGTGAAGGCACTGCACCAGACTCACTCATGCTGTGCTTGCTCTGTCACCTTGCTCACACACGAGGCGGTAGGACTTCTTAGCTGGCCATGAGGGTGAAGTGCCCCAGTGAGGGGTGCCGACCTGGTCCCAAGGCCTGGGAGGCAGAAACCAGAATGTTCTGCAGACAGTGGTGAGCACTGGTGCGTTTGTAGCCTCCCCTCGTTCACACCAAGAGGGAGACCTCAGCGCACAAGTACATACAGTGCCCAAGGCTGCAGCCTCACTTCTGGCTCTTCCAGAATCTCTTTCTGAGGCTCAATTTTTTGCACCCTGTTGTTTACCCTCCCCTTATCCAGGGTGCAGATCACCTGATTTCTCCATTTTCTTTCCCCATAGCCCTCTAGACTTGCCTCTATCCCTTGCTAGGTAGGGATTCAAGTTTTATTCAGGATACGTGCTAGCCTGACCCTGAAGAGAGGTCAGTAGCGGTACTGACCTGGCAGGACAGCTCTGAGACCAGGAAGGTGGTTTTCCCAAGGTGAACTTCATCCCTTGCCCTCTGGCTGTGCCGACAGCTGTGCTACTCAGCAGCACCACTGTGCTGTGGCCATGGGGGGATGGCATCCCTGTTGTTCCCCAGAAAAAGAAGAAGGAAAATCTTCTTTCTTCCACTCTTAGTGCCTGCCCCTGTGAGTGTAATCCTGGCTCTCCTGTCTCAGACTTCCTTTCCCAGCCTTGTGAAGTGCTGCCCCAGGGATGTCCCTAATCCGTCTCGGCCCTGTCCCACTCCCCAAGAGCCAAAAGGATTGACTGGAAAGTCCATCTGACAAGCAAATCCAGCTTCTCCTTTGAGGGAAATTCCTCTCTGTGCTGTCCTGGGCAGGTTGGATGGAGCGTTTTGTGGGAGAAACTGATCTCTTTGAACTCTTCTGAGTCCTTTTGGAAAACTCCGGGTATTTCTTGCTTGCTGCCCCCAGGTACATTGCAGTAGTCAGAGGACTGAGAGGCCAGCAAAGCAGCGAAAGCAGAGTTTGGTGGAAACCGTAGCACATCTGGAGGGAGCCCTGCCAGTCACGCTGCTGTGTTCTGTGGTGGGGAGCCCATCACAAGAGCTGTCTGATCTGGCCTTGGCCAGGGCGCTGGGGGCCCTCCCAGCTGCCTGGCTCTTGGAAGCAGTCCTGTGGGGTGAGACACTGGGTGTGCAGCAGGAGCTTGTTGATAAGGCTACTGGCACTGATTCATACATGTTCAGAGGCTGCTTCCAGCTCAGTAGGGGTGACTGTGTGCACAGAGGTGCCAGCTGCAGCAGTGCAATGTCTGCGGGTCCTCCTGCCAGCAGCTGTTGCAGTGTGGTGGTGGAGCCCAGGCTGGAGCAGGCTCTTCAGGGGCTGCATGGTTATCAGGAGGGATGAGTCAGTCTGCATTGAAAATTCTGAGAATCCCCTCCCTGTCTGTGTGGCCTTCTGATGGGAGGCAGCAGATGGCTAATGGGGGTGTGCGCCTGGCAAAAGAAAAGTCTTATCCCTGAGAGTGAGGACTAGCAGGGTATGCGTCCATGAGCTGCCATGTTTCCCCAGGCACACTCCAAGCCTCCAACTTTTTTCATCTCCAAGGACCTCCTGAGCCTTTAGTGGTTCATCAGTTTAGTACCCCTTATTGTATCTTTCCTCCGAGGACTTGTCCAGTGCCCTTTGAGTGCGTGTGAGCTCTTTGCATATGCTTTTCTCCAGAAAGGAGCTTGCAGATCCCTTGCATCATTTTATTTGTTTTCAGCCTGGCTCCAGCTGGTTTCATTTGGTTATGGTTTCCTGATACAGCAGGTGCTTAGCTAACATTAGCTCAACCACAGTATAAGAGGCAGGTTCCCCTTCACCCCTCCCAGTGCTTATTTTGTTCCATCTCTCATACTTGCCTGACTGCATGGTAAGCAGATTGAACTTGCTCAAATGGCTG
Organism: Pterocles orientalis; assembly: GCA_011057875.1. Taxonomy (NCBI): domain Eukaryota; kingdom Metazoa; phylum Chordata; class Aves; order Pterocliformes; family Pteroclidae; genus Pterocles; species Pterocles orientalis. Next base: position 305,572 of record WKFP01013371.1, on the reverse strand, counting down.
GGTTAATAAGCTGAATCATTTTATCTTGCAATCAGAATTTGCAAGGGGAAATGAGACTGCACTGCACAGATGGGAACACAAGGCAGGAGAAGGCAGGGAAAGCAGGAAGAATAGGATGGAAGGAAAAAGACCGTAAGGCTTCTCCCCTTCTGTAGCAGCAAAGTTGTTTTGCTCAAGCCCATCATGGGACTGTACCCTCCTCACAGAGGAGCTTTTTTATCAGCAAATATTAGACCTAAAAAGAGGAGGTATTTCTGCCAGTGAAGTAGAGCAGGCTGTTGTAGGTGGGGGGAAACCTTGTGCATGTTCCCTTTGCTGCCTGCAGCTGAACTCTGCTCACAGCTCCATGCTCACAAAAAAAGGAGCATGCCAGCTTTATCCTGAAATACATTTGCAGAAAATGTTTTGTTTAGGAAAAGAGCCCAGTCATAACAGCCTGCAGAAAGGCAAGGCACAATACACCTACAACAAGCTTCTTGCTTCTTCTGTTTGTCAGACAAGCCTCCCACCAAATATGACAGGAGTTCTGGGCAAGATGTGGGTAAGAAACGCGGGTGAACATGCCTTTCCCATTACCCTGTGGTACATGTACTCAATGGATGTGCTAGAGCTTTTCTGCATCACCGTGCCCTGTGGTCTAGTAAAGAAGCAGACTGATGTGCAGCGATGGACACCTCCTGACAGCAAACGTGCTGTTCTCGCTTTGCTTTCCATAACATCCCTTCTCCCAGAATAACCCCCCGACTCGGAAGGGCTTGGGGATGACCAGGTGAAAGCCACTGCTCTGAATGATGGATGCAGAAGCTCCCGTGAGCCTTCATTTGCTTTCCTTGGGCTCCCTCCAGTGGCCTTCAGCTAGAAGGGCTCACCCAGTGCAGTGCTACAAATCCTTGACAGAAATTGAGCTGGATGTAATAATCCAGTGCAGCATTTCCCACGATGACCCTGCTGATGGTATGAGGCGCTTGGCATTATCGTCGAGGGGCTGGCAGAGCATATCGCATGGCCCAGCACCGGGTGGCAAGTGACCCCAGGGGCAGGAGAGTCGCTTTGATGAGGCAGTGGTCCCAGGCTCCCCTCCTGTGAGCTCCAGCAGCCTGGGTAGGAGACCTGGGCTGCCTCAGTATTTGCACATAAAGCATGCAGCTCACTCCTTTGGAGTCTGTCTCTCCCTCTTCTGCAGCGGGGGCTCTCCCTGATGTAGCTGTAACGTGGGTGCTGCTGCCCTGTGCTCCACGGGACCCTCTCTGAGCAGCAGGGAGCCCCCAGCAATGGACGGCACATAGGGGGGCTTATGCTCCTGGCTCTCTGCTGACATGTGAAACAAGGCGCCAAGGGTTGTGCTGCATTCACCTGAGTACATAGATGCTGGGTGATGCTGAAGGAGCCTGGTGTGTCATTTGGGAGGTGTGGAGAGCTTGAGGGGGACAGAAGATGCCTGTGAGGGGACTCACATGTGCGATCCGCTTTGGGGGAGGGAAGGATAACCTGGAAAAGTCTACCTGACCCAATACCAGCATGGGAGGACTTGGGAAAGTGTTACCAGACCAGCTCGAGTTGTGAGGTAGCGTCTCCATCAAAATTCCTGGTGCAGCGAGAAGAGCAGTATGATTGCATGGGGCCCCAAGAAGGAGTGGGAACATGACACCTCAGGAGCTCGTGGGAGGAAAATGGGAGCCCCTTGCCTTGTGTGGTGGCCCTGGCCTAAAGAGGCTGTTGCGTGTGAGCTCTGCTTTCCTGGATCCCTGCAGAGTCTTGTTGCAGCAGGCAGCCCCTACAGAGGCCAGTGGGCTGCAGTGGAGCCTGCTTGCAGCCCCTCTTGCTTCCCCAGAGGACCAGAGCTGGACAAGGGAGGCTGCAGTTTTGCCATGGGGTTTTGCTCGGCTCCCACGGTTTTGCTCTGCCCTACACAGCTGTACTGTCCAGGTATCTGTGCTGTGGTGTGCTCATCCTGCCTTCACACAAATCAGTCCTAAATGTGAGCAAGAGGGGGGGGCCAGCCCCGGTCAGGCTGTCCTGGTCTGGTGTGAATGTGCAGGTACATAACATGGATGGCAGACAAGGCTGCACGTGGGGCTATGTTTGTGGCCTTTGTCTGAGAGCCACAGGTCAAGAGGCAGTGCAAAAGCAATTGTGGTAGAAATCTGCCAGCAAGCGGGTTCAGAGGGGCAGCATGAGATGAAGCCCAAACGCAGGCTGTCATTTCTCCACTGCCACCATTGCCTTTCAGAGGCTAGGTAAACTGCCACGGGCCTGATGACCTATGCTGAAATCAGTCTCTACTCTCTGCAGCACATAGGTGCCTTGGAAAACTTTACCCAAAGCCAAGCTGCTTAGTTTCAAAGCAAGAAACTCTAATCCTGTGAAAATATTATCTTCCAATTATGACTTGCAGAGTGGCCAATGTAGATCTAATTGATCTGTTTAGTCAGTCCTGTGAAAGCATAAGCATCAAAGCTGCTGGCTTTGACGCAGCTGAGGAGCTGTGTTGCCTCATGTGAATTCTTCTCGTTGTTGTTTTAGCCCTTAATTTCAGGACAGTAACTGCAACAATAGACTTCTCTGCTACCACCTGACTAAGGAACTGATGAGCCTTAGAAAAAAGGTTGTCGTTAATGCTAGGCTATATGCTCTCTTAAAGCATTTTCCCGCAACTTAGCAAGAAATAAATGCTTGCAGCATCCAGCAGAACTTTTTTTTTTTTTTTTTTTCAGAGCAGGGGCCAAGATTGATAGTATTTACAGTGATAGTTTTAGCAGCATAAATTAGCTCTATCTGGAATAACACTAGCTCAGTAAGTAACACTAGGGGTGTAAATCTACTGCAGGAAACCTATGCAACACTGGATAGCTGTTGAAATGTCCTTTGAGTGAAGCACAACCAGAGTCTTGGAGAGGATCTGCCTTCCTTGTCTGGGTTAGCAAAAGACAAAGGAGGTTTGCCAGGAGCCCAGTTTTAGAGTTAGTTTTCAGAGCTAACCAATTCTGAATGCTGGAGTAATACTAGACAACTATTTTCCCACAAGATTGAAATCTATTTAAAACAACCACAGCAAGACCATTAGTTTCTGCTAACTTTGTTGGGACGGGGTAGTGAGAGAGCCGGAAGATGACATTGTCATGAAGAGGGGCCCTGAGCTCTGCTAGGACAAGGCAGCTGAAGGCACAGCATAGCTCCATAGCTTGGCAGCTGGCACAAGCCTGTTCAGGCATTTAGCTGAGCCTAAATTAAAGAGGCTCCCCTGTCCCTGCACTGATGCTGCTGAAAGGTTTTCTTACCATTGCAGCTTTCCTATAGTCCCTGGCACAGCTTTCCTATAGTCCCTGGCACTCATTAGGTTCAGATATACACTGCTGATTTCAGTTCTCTAAACTATAGCCTCTTGTTGTACTGAATGGCTAAAAGCCTCCTTGGGAACCCAGCAGAGCAGCCCTGGGGGTCCCTTGCCTCAGCCACCCACACCTCGCTCCCTCCCAGCAGGCACCCTCCAGCCTGATCTCAGGGAGACTGCAAAGATGGGCTGGGAGCACATTGCAGTGGTAAGGAAACTTTACAGACACGGCATTGCAGTCTCAATGAGCTGGTCTCACAGGTCCCAGTGATTTTCCAGGTCTCATCTACCACAAGAAAGGCCTGAATTGTGTTCCTTTACTCTCCTTAACAAAACAAGAGATAAAATTACTGCTCATACTTGAAGATGGACTTAGATTGGAGGGGGCCTGCAACAAGGGGCTCCTCAGGGTCCACTTGACTCCTTGGCTCTGGCTGGGACCCCTCCATGGGCTTGATGCACCTCTATGGAAGAGGTTATTATCCAGAGGCTGAAAGCAGCTGGCCGTAACCCACCCTGACATGGGACATTTGAAATTATTTGAAAGCGGCTGAATTACTGTCCTGATAAGTGCATTTTCTTGCTGCAGTTTTTGAAAGAAGTGTGTGAAAAATGTTGTTTTGAAGACAGTGGCATTTGTGGTGTGTCATCAGGGTGTTCAGCACCTTGAAATGGTTGTTGAGGGAGGCATCTCCACGAGATGAAGAGATTGCTGGTCTGCCTTTGTAACAGTCATTAAAACAGACCACTTTCAGATTTGCAATGGCTGAACAGAAACAGTTACCCATCTGAGCCTGTTTCTGAGCACTTTTCCATGCATGCTCTCTCTGCCCTTGGTCTCTCTCAACAAATCAGCTACAACGAGCACCCTGCGGCAAGACACATGGCACATTAATCAGTATGCCAATGCCTACAAAAGAGCCTGATTGTTTTTTTCCCCTTATAAACTGCTTTCCTAAGCAGTTGTCTTCACTGGAATGTCATGGGAATTTTGCTGTACTGTGTTTCCATACCAGAAGTGGTTTTAAAATCACAGCTGCAAAAAATGTCCTGTTAGCAGTGCTTGGTTATCAAGCAGGTATATTGATGCTCATTAACAGTTGTTAATGATTTACACATTCTACTAAATAGCTGGATTAATGGGGTCAAATGATCCAGCTGTCATTCTTCATTCTATTTTAGTGCTGTTGATGCTGTGTGCCTGGTCCTGAGCACTCCTACAGTCCAGCTAAAGACTGGGGAAAAAAAAAATTGTTGCTCAGTTCATCTTTCCCGGTGATTTCCCATCCTCAGTCTGTCTCTAACTGGTCCTTCCTGCAACTGGTCAAGCACAGAGTGCCATCTCCAGCATATATCAGTGGGTAGGGGTGGAGCAGGCTTGCCAGTGTAGCTCCGTGTCTAGGTGGCTGGTGGTATGTCAGTCTGTCTTCCAGCACTGAGTCCCTGGGGCATTGCCATAAAGCGCACCCCTTGCCTGCAGGCAGTAGAAGTCTTGGCAGCAATGGAAAGCTGATGGGCTGCAGTGAGGTCCCCTCCTGGCTCTGCCCCCTTCACACAAAGGCATGATGCTGGATTTGGCTGCTTCTGGGCTAGTGGAGGACTTGGTGCAAAGGTCAGGAGATGCCACATACAGAAGAACAGGACCCTCCCTGGCTGTGGATGCAGCAGCTGTGGTCAGAGAGCTGAGGAGGGCTCAAGCTACGTTTCAGCTCTGGATCTTGTACAACATAAGGCCTTTAGAGTGAAGGTCATGTACATGGCTTTGCTCTGGAGTTGAGCTTTCCTTTGCATCTGGAAGGGTTTAGCTTTGGCTGTTTGGAAATGGAGGAAATGCACTCATCTTGAGAAGTAAGCATGCAGGGGCAAGTTAAAAACAGTGCTTAAGTCCAAACACTACTGTTGGCTGGAAGGCATTAAGCTGAAAAGGTGTGAAGCTAGGCAGAAGCACCTGTGAAACCTCATCTCTTTCCTTTGCACTTTCTTTTTATTTAGGCAGCTTCCCTCCTCTCACCTGCCTGTACTGTAGGTCAGGTATTAAAAGAATATGGCTCATTGCCTTGGGGCTGCTTGGGAAAATCTGGTTGTCTGTGGCCCAGAATGAGCTGGAAGATGAACACTTTGGAAATCAGATGTTGGTTTAAGGGTGAAGATAAAAGCTAAGCTAATTTGAAAATGAGCCTGTCCGTCCTGCAAAGAGTAACGTTGATAAAGCAAACTGATGGGAAAGATGAGACCCCTGATTAACTCAGGTCATCTTGTAGGCAGGTTGGGTGTTGGTGCTTCTCAGAGATTAAAAAAAAAGAATTAATGTGTGACTGGGAACTGGAATGATGACCTTGCTGAACCCCTTCCAGAGCAGCACAAATTTTCAGACCCTAGAACATGTTTTGCCTGAGTGCTTCGTAAAGAAAAAGCCAACTCTGCAGTGTGACAACCTATGGGAATAGACGCTAAATGGATGTAGAGCATATTGTGATCTCAACCGAAGACTGTACATTGCTTCTGATATGCTGTGAACACACTGGAAAAATTGCCTGTGCTACGGTTTATGGAGATAAAAAGCACTTGCCAACTGTGGTAAGCCATGGAGTGGCCATGTCAAAACCCTTGCAATAACATTCACTGAAGAAGGGCAGGTTTTTTTCAGGGCAATGTCTCTTCTGCTTTGTATGAAGACATGTATTATATAGCATTACAAGGGCTGTACTTTTACTTACATGGCCTGAAATTCTCAGGCTCTGGAAATCCCAAAGGGAGGGGAGCAGTTTTCAGGAAGGCTGTCCTCATTTTCTCAAAGATACATGTCAATCTTTTCTCCTGCTTTTATTGATTACAGCAGTAATTATCTTTGATGATTGTTTACTTCTTCAACCAACCTGGATCCTTGTGGGTCAAGATAACCCAGTCCTCTGGATCCGGACAGGGGTTGAAATGAAGTGGCACAGCCGCAGCAGTGCACAGTGGCGGCAGGACTGCCCATTCACAGTTGCAGCCTCTTGAAAGTCGTCTCTTCAGAAAAAAGAAACCCCCAAATTCCAAAAGAAGGTAGCACAAGAGAGGAGGAGCAGAGTGCACAGGGACTGGCGTGGTGGCTGGTGTTAGCAGTGTGGGTTGGAAGAGCAGGGGGAAGGGTGCTGTGTGCCAGGCTGAGTTGTGAGGCTCTTGGAAATGCTTTTCCCATCAGCAAACATCCCTTTGCCCTCAGTGGGTGCTTTCTTTACACGCCTTCTAGAGGGCCCACAGTGGGTAGTAAGCAGGTCCAGTACTATAGCCAACATGGCTGTGACTGGTTCCCCTTTTTCCCTTTCCAGGATGACTAGTACCAGCGTGTGAATGTCTCCTTGCAGGTAAGACCTTCCCAGCTGGGATGTACTGCCAATCCTAGAGAGGAGCAGAGCTGATGGAGAACCCAGGACATTTTGTTACCACAGGGAAGATTTAGTGTCTGCCCTCCTTCTCTTATCCCTCTTACCCTCAGGTCATCCCTGGGGTGCAAGCCAGCTTCCAGCATAGGCTGGGACACTCAAAGAGGGTGTCCACAACAGGGCCATAAAAGCAGTCAAATCTTCATGCCTTTCAGAGGATGGTGGCCTGCTTTTTGCTAGGGTGTTGTGAAGAACAAGCAGCTCTTTGGAAGTAGCAACTTTTTTAGATACCCTAGAACAGGTCTGTAAAGCAACACAGGCCCAGATAAAGACTGAACAGCATTGACAGCAGGTTTTAATCACTCAGCAGCACAGAAATACAAAGAGGTATTGCAGTGAATAAAACTGGGAAGTCAGAAGGAAGAACTGGACAACACTTTGGAGTGAGAAGGGAAGGTTGGACACAGTCAGTCAGTGGCAAAGCAGTGTGTAGCACTAGAAGAGGGTCTAGTTCCCAGGTAGCTCAGTGAGGCTGTAGAGCATTCCTCTTGTCATGCAGTAGGTGGAGAAAGAACACCAAGCATTGAGCAACATTACTTGGTGCAAATTTTTATTTTCTTATCTGCCTGAATTCTATCAGAAGCCTCCAGAACCACTCTCCTACATCCACAGCTGCTCATAAATTGCATTACTTAAACCTTTATAACTGAGAGCATCCTTACTGGGTCACTGGAAAGTTCCTCTGTGGTCTACAGGTCATTGTGTCACCTGTGTAAGTGAGAAAAGTTATGCAAGGACTTTGTGTGCAGTGAGTTTAGATTTGGGACCCTGCATTTAAAAATTATTGCTCTATATTTCCCTCCTATTATTGCACCCAGAGCTGCAACTCCCCACCTCTGCACTCCACCTCCCCACTCTTCCCAGCTGTAACAAAAAAAAATTCCTGTATTTCTTTTCCTCAACAGCTGCAGCAGAGGTTTTTCTGTTTGCTTGCTTGTTTTCCCTCACCGTATTTGGTCCCCTGGCTACGAGCTTTTGACAAAATGCACAAAGCATCTGTGGGGGAAAAAAAAAAAAAGAAGGAAAAGAGCGGTTGTTTTAAACTGGAGATGCTGTGACAATCTTTGTAATTTAACCTTAATTATACACAGCAGAGCCGTGGTCGTTGGTGTTGAATCTGAAGTCTCATCCCATCTGCTGTGCCTGAGTGTAACACTTTTCTATGGGTTAAAGTCTGGAAAATATGATGCTCTTCAGCTTGATTATCCCTTAGTTTGCAGTCTTCTGCCCAGGAGTATGCTCCAGTCCTCGGCCTGTGTGCTCTATTTACCTTGCAAGATCATAAGAGACACTAGGGGGATTGCTGGCTCATCCCTCCTCCGGTGATGCAAACCAGCCATAAACCTGTGATGCGTAACAGCTGAGAGGAGCTGCTGAGAGCAAGCCTTGGCGTTGCTAGTGCGCGCACACAGTGACGCAGGCAGAGCTGGTCTCAGCATTTTGTTCGCCATCCTATTGCACTAATCTTTTTTGCTGCTAACCTCCACCACCCTCATATTAATGCTCATCCTCACATGAGTGAACATAAACCCAGCAAGAGGATTTGGGAGCAGCTTAGACAAATGGTTCATTAGAGTCTTTCTCTGCCAAGTGATGTTTTTTTTTCTAAGATTCCCATCACTGAGCTACTGTAAAAATAAACTCTCCAGACAGCTGCCACCGTAACAGACTCGTCTGGCATCCAGGCATAAGGGATAGGGATCATTATCCCATCAAGAGCTAGCTTTTTTGCTCTTGGTTAGGCTGCTAGATTAGCAGAGTGGATCACCTTGAGACAGATGAAAGCTGTGATTATTTTGCATTTCTTCTCAGCAGGGAGATTTGCAGGTACTATGGTGTTGCCCAGGTACTTCTGAACCTGGTGGAGGTTCAGAGAGGTTCACCACCATGGTTGCCTGTTAAAGGATGTGCTCCCTTGCAATAGAATCTGGATGCTGTTTGCATTGTGCAATCATGGTAGGTTGTCTAGTTTAACTTTAAATAACCTAATTATACAGGTAGCCTGTGTACAGACAGTACCTGGTGGAGAATCTGGTTGGTTTCAACCTCTGCAGTATCAACACGTGACTTGATGCCTCTTACTCTCTAACAGGAATCAATAATACAACTTGCTTGCCCAAACTCCCTTTCATCAGTGCCCCTTTTGTATCTGATGCTGCCTTCTTGCCCTGTCCACCTCCTGCCTTCTCTGTGAATTCATCTCCACAGTCCCTCTAGCACTGACAAACAGCTCAAATCCCAGTGCTGGGTTACACCTGGGGACTAAAAAACTACTGTCAAACTTGCTATTGAGGAGTTTGCTGCAGCCTCACCTGCAAATAGACAATTTTTGGAGCTTTCCTGGGTGGTTTAACAATTCATGCAATAGCATCTACATTTGGTTTCTAGTATTTTGCCTCCCAAGCCCTGCTCAGTCAGTGAGAGGCAGACTCAAACCCAGACTGTGTGGTTCACTGCAGGATTACCAAGCAACTTCAGGGTTTGCAGAACGCCCTTTACGGAGCTGTTTGTCCTGCTCAGACTACCTTCCTTGTATGATATAATCTCTTCCAGTCTTCTTCCAGCAGACCTCCAGACCTCCTCCTCCTACCTCTCCTTCCCCATTGCATCAGCTCCACCTGTTAATTTTCCCTCTTTCGCTGGACCAGCAGATAAAGCCACTTCTCTTCCTGGCTAACCCCTTCTGCAATCTCTTTTACCCCCCTCTGCAGGCACTGCCCTTAGTCTCATCTGCTTCCCAAGCTTTCCAGATTGCATATTTGTTAAGTTAATATCTGTGGTAGAACATTCCCTGTGATATCTCCACTCCTCCCTCTATGCCATAGCTTCCCAGTGCAGAGGTTGGGTATTGATCCTTTGGAGGAAAAAAAAATCTATAGGATTGCTCTGCTATAAGATCTCTAGGGTGATCTGCTCAATGCAGGAATGATCATGTTGGCCATGCAGAAATATACAGAAATAAGTCACATCTACACTGTCAAGAACACTGAGAAAAAAAAATTATAAAATCAACCATATAGCAGGTTTTGCTTTTTTTTTTTTAATAGGTCTTAATCTGAAGATATCTTTTATTTATCTATTTATTTATTTGGTAGAAGTTCATACAGAAAAATGGTCATCCTTTTCTCTGCAAAATAGTCAAGGTTTTAATTTCTCAAGCTGTTATATAACTTAGCATAATTATTTGGTTTAGATGAGTAAACATCATGTCACAAAATGACCCTACACTCTCAAATTCTTCAGTATGAAAAAAAAATGATGTAATTTCCAGAGCAAATGGAATACTTTATACTGTAGGAAGAGAGGCCATGGAAAGCTCATGGAGATGAGATCTGGTTGCAAGGCAGAGCGACTCACATCAGCAAGGTCTGTGAAGTTGCGAGAGAGGTGGTTTCATTAACAGAAAAGACTAAGGCAGTGAAAAGGGCTCAAATTGTATCTCTGCCTTTCTGGGTGAGAAATCATTTTGCTTGTTGTTCCCAGTCTCCATGATGATACTTACCTCCTCTGGAAAGTGCTCTAAGATCTACAGATGGGGAGAAGCATCACTACTTAGTAGCTGTGCATTTCCAAACCTCCTCCGGTTCAGGTTCTCTGGGCGTGCTAGATGCTCTCGTCACATCTCCCACTCTCTGGGTGTGCTGCTGCAGACTGGGAAGCAGAGAGCATCCCTCATTCCCTATGCAAATCCATTGATGAAAACATAAAATGTATTGTGCTGCTAAAACTTGCTGAGCTTGTTGGAATAAATGCCAAGGATTAACAGCACGTAAATTCACCATTGATTTGACAACAATGATGTTACGTGCCCTAAACACAGATGGGATTTGTTCAGTGTTTAGGATGTGGGCTCTGAGGTGGAAAAAAGGGATTGCTAGTAATTTTTTAAGCCTCTTTGGCTGCACCAAGGCAGACTGTTGGCATTATATAAATTCTTTAGATAAAATAAATATCAGTCTTTGCATGAAGAGAGTGGATATTTAATTTTTCCAGTGTACAGCTGAATGGTAAATCTGACTGTGGATCGCTATAAGCCAGGAAATAAAAATCGTCCCATCCCTCAAAAACAGTGAGGAATAAGATGTTGGAGTGGAAAAAGAATCCCAAAGCCCAGCAATAAAAAAGGGGATTGTGCCTTAAAGACAGTGGGACAAAGATTTCTTTTTAGGCAGAAAACTAGAAATGTCACATCCACAACATGTCCTTTCTCTGATCACTCTCTCCCTGTCCCCAGCGTTCAGCAACTTTGCAACCACAGTCCCTGAGAGACAAAAACTATTGTTAGCGAGAGCAGGGACCACCTGGGACAAAACTGTGGTAGGGGGTGACAATTAATTGAGTGAGAGATGCAGAGACAAGGGAAGGGAGAGCTATGATGGTTTACACCAGGACAGGCTTAGTCCCTGGCTCTTTAAGCCAAGCTGATGGAGTGCAGGCGGTTGCTCAGCTGCTCCAAGCTGGGCAGCTGATGGCTGCTTGGGAGGCGTGGAAATATGCAGAGTTCTCTAGGGACACGCTGATCTCTCTTTAAAATAAAAGCAAGCCAAGTTTTTTGTTGTTGTTGTTTGGTTGGGTGTTTTGTTGTTGTTGTTGTTATTTATTTTTTAATACATTTGCTGAAATTTAGGGTCCTAGATCTATATTTAAACTTCCTAACACATGGCCTGATTTTCAAAGGTGCTCAGCAGGAGCAACCCTCCCACTAGCAGTTTCTTTCTTGCTATGAACTATCTTCAAAGAGGGGTTTTCAAGTGTTCTCTTTGCTTTTAACAAGAAACACTTATTCATGTAATAAAAGAAGGATATAACATCTGCCTTGTCTCCCGTCAGCCCTCCCATTGCGTTAGCCCTGCAGCCCCACCCGTGGTTAAGCATGGTGTGCAAATTGCACTGATAACATGGCCTCACCTCCTCCCACCCATTATCAACTTTAGCAAGATAATAACAGCATTCAAAACTCGTCAAAAATCACTACTTTAGTGCTTTCCTTGGTATTTGTTGGGGGTTGACTGCAGAGGAAAATGAGTATAGCTGCAGTTATAATCAGTTGCTCCTTCCTGCATTGGTATCTCAGGTCAGAGAGGGTAGAAAGGTTTAGATCTCCTGACCATGGCACTGTCCTGGGTTGCATATTTGTGTTTGAGGAACAGGAAACAAGTCTTCTAAAGAAAGGACTCTTCCCTTAAAAAGAAATAAGTAAATGTTCTGTCTTCATTTCTAGGGATGGCTTTTATTAACTACTTATCAGCTTATGAGCCAAAACTGATAATGCTGGCTCCTTAGTGAGCCTGTCCTCTTAGCCTATCTGCTTGCATACTGACTTCTGTGGAGTTCTTGCATTCTTTCCAAAGCTAGGTCTATGTAAGATTAAGAAAAGCATGGTAATTTTTTCTTGCTCACCAGCTCCCTCACATACATTACATAGTTTTTTCCACCACAGGAAGACTGATAGGAAGAAAACTTGCAACAAAATCACATTATTACCTGCCCTAGCTCTGTGTGGATGCCATGAACTCCTTTTTGTACCTCATAGAAATGTTCCTCCAAAGGGAAAACTTAGTTTGATTAGCATGCTGCAACAATTTTATCATTAAATATCATCAGAGATTATTCACTCTCTTATATTATCACTAAATAGCTTACATCTAAATGCAAGGGACCATCCAAATCAGTACAGTTGTACCTTTTTGGGTTGACAGGTTTATTCAAAAGAAAAAGTGCTGGAGCTCGTTCCCATTTTCTATAAGAACTGTCTGAAGAGTTGCACCCTCTGTAGGTTAACAGAGACCACTTGACTGAAGAGGACATGCAGATCACAGCAGAGAGGTTGCCCATTGTGGCTCTCCTGGGGCTACAACATGCCAGTTGGAAAGAGTCAGCCAAGCTATATTAGCACTTCAGAATCACGTACAAACCCTCTATAGTAACGCCTGACCCGTCACTCCTCCACTTAAATGCTTGATTTTCTTTTCACATTGGGCTTGTACAGAGCTGGGCACTGGGGTTGGAAACGGTACTGGACTCACCTAGATAGAAATAGGCAGATGAGACTCAGCTGCACAGACAATAGCAGCAAAATCAAGTGAAGGCTGTGCCTGATTACTGATGCCTGCTTTACTCAGAAACATGATCTAGGATTTCTGCAGCTTGTCCTGGGCAACTTCCTTTACCAAATGTCTCATGTACTGGCAATTATGTGTGATAGTTTAGGAAGGGATTCTTTCAAAGGCAAGCTAGACAGAGGATCTTACTGGAAGACCTTTTGAGTTGGACTCATATTCCAAATTTGCAGTAAGGCTTTGGGAAAACCTGCTTTTGATGCATTGCTTTTGGGTGCGCTCCTGATCATATGTACCAGTTCTGCTTCCTTTTATAGGAATGCCAACAGATCTCACTGCTTTTGCTCAGTAGGTGATAATGATGCACAAATGTTGTGGATTTTGTGAGAAGTCTAGTCCCCTGAACTGGTACAAAGTTGTTGCTTTCTCCTCTCATACCAAATTCTTTATTTAATCCATTGCCAGTGGAATTCATTAACTGACGTTTCCCTCTTGGTATTCCCAGGTGCAGTTTCCTTCTGAGAGGAGGCACAAATCACACTGAATGGGATTCATCTCGCCAGCTCTGCTTGTCCCAGAAGGAGGTTAGCATTAGAATTGCCTCCCCCAAGGCAGCTGGCCAGGTTCCCTGGTTAGTCAGTTGAGACAGGCACCACTGAAAGGTGTCTCATTTCACCTTTTCTAGCCACCTACATTGTCATGTGAGCCATCTGGAGGCATCTGTGTCTCTCCACTGACTGGGCAGAGAGCCTGGATGACTCATTTGGCCTGAACACCTAAGTTTTTGGCCACCGTAAGTTAGATGTGATGAGTCTCAGGAGACTGCTTGTTGCCCAGAGGCATGCAGATAGTGTGAAGTCTGTATCAGAAAAGCTTTCTGTAAATACAATTTACCTTTCAGTGAATTTACCTTTCTACTCTTTCATTGAATTTGCCTTTCTACTCTGCCCTGGTGAGACCTCATGTGGAATATTGTGTCTAGTTCTGGGCCCCTCAGTTCAAGAGGGACAGGGAACTGCTGGAAAGAGTCCAGCGCAGAGCCACGAAGATGATGAAGGGAATGGAGCATCTCCCTTATGAGGAAAGGCTGAGGGAGCTGGGTCTCTTTAGCTTGGAAAAGAGGAGACTGAGGGGTGACCTAATCAATGTTTATAAATATGTGAAGGGTGAGTGTCAGGAGGATGGAGCCAGGCTCTTCTCTGTGACATCCAGTGATAGGACAAGGGGCAATGGGTTCAAGATGGAACATAGGAGGTTCCACTTGAATATGAGAAAAAACTTCTTTACAGTGAGGGTGACAGAGCACTGGAACAGGCTGCCCTGAGAGGTTGTGGAGTCTCCTTCTCTGGAGACATTCAAAGCCTTCCTGGATGTGTTCCTGTGCGATCTGATCTAGGTGTTCCTGCTCCGGCAGGGGGATTGGACTAGATGATCTTTCAAGGTCCCTTCCAATCCCTAACATTCTGTGATTCCAGGATTCTGTGAAATATTTTTCCCATAAAAGACAAAAATGTCTGTCAAAGACAAAATGGATATGATTAATAGATTAATTCTAAGGAGAGCCATAAAAATGTGGGTCCAGAAGAAACTAAAGACTTAAACCCATAAAGCTGGCTGCCTCTTTTCAAGTATTTAAATGTGTGGTAATATATATATGTGTGGTAATTTTAGATGAAATTTAGGTGAAGACGTATTTGCCATTTTTCTCTCAACAGCCCATTCCTGTCATACCACTGAACATATGGGGTGCTCCGATCACGTGTTGAACACACACATGCTTCGATTCCGGAGCAAGCTGCAGGCTGAGGGTGAATGATGGATTTTGTTGGGCTTCCCTGCGAGATAACTGGTGGTGTGCAGGCAAGCAGCTGCTTTCCTGGTGCCTAAGAGCACCGATGTGCTGCTTGTGGGTGTTGCTGAGAAAGGTACAACCCACCTGGGCTTCCTTCTTCCTTCCTGCCCCAATAATCCATTCCTGCATAGGGAACACAGCGGAGGTCAGAGCTCAAGGCTTTGGCAGTGTTTTAAGGAGTTAAATGTGCCCAGAGAGGAGCCTGCCTCTGTGTGCATTGCTCCCTGTGCTCCTGGTATAACCCCTGGTTTGGAAAACACAAAGGGTATGTTCCCAAGACACTGCAGGGATTGCATCCATCCCTCAAGCATGACTGGGGCCCAAATGGTATGTTAGACCCCAAAATCTGTCTCCCTTTCTGTGTCAGGACACAGTTCCCACCTGTTCTTCTACCAGCCAAATAAATAATTTGCTTTGTGTGCTCCAGTGAGTGGATGTCTTGGAATTTGAACCTGTTCTGGTATCTCTCCTTTGATTCTGCATATATCAGGTCATTGCTGCCATTTGGTTAAATACAGGTTAGCAGATCTCTGGTACTGGGTGGCTGAGGAGAGTTTTTCTTCTCTTCTGGGGCAAAGACCCAAGTCTCACAGAGCTCTTGAAGAAAAATCTTGGTAGCGCTTTATGATTCTTGTTTGCTTTCACTTCATTTTCTCAAGCAAAATGACAGATTTGGGACTGAATGGGACTGAATGGGGTGTTAGGTCTGTCTGTTGTGGTTTTTTCCTCCATGTCTTGACGGATTGATCTCATTTTGGCACCTGATTTTAAAAAAGCCTTCATGCCCGAGAGCCATGGCCAGACCACAGGGCCTGTTCTTGCTGGAACTAGATGGGGTTGAACCTAAACTCCTGTCTGCAGTCTCTACTGCCTTTTTGGGTGTTTTCTGCTCAACTTTTGTCCTTCCATGAAGGAAAGCCTCTGTAGCAGCAGCACTGTGTGGGGAGGGGTCACGTGTGGGAGTCAAGACCAAGGTCTTTCCAAGACCATGTGGCACCTAGATGCCAGGCTATGCTCAGATGAATGTCACTTTGCCTCAATGCTTGTCTGAATTTAGCTCCTCTGGCGTGGATTGATCCCATTTCTTCTGAAGCACTGATGCCAGGATCTTAGCCACTCTCGGTTTCTTTAGTCACTGACACTAGAAGAGAATGATTCAGCCCCTCAGCTCTGAACTACCTTTTGGAGGTGCCCTCTTCTGTCTCTCCCTTGCTCTCTGCTGACTGCAAAAGGTGCTGAGACATGACTCCTGACATAGGTGTTTCTGCTGTCCAGAAGCCCCCTAGGATGCAGTCCCTACATCACTGGCTCCAGGGGAAATGGGGTTTTGGTTGTTGACACAGCCTTGTGCCAAGCCTTGCAGTGGAGCCGTGCAGCCTTGCTGCCCTTTTGCTGCCCAACCGCCTCAGCTCTCTGGCAGAGCTTGCTGCTCCCTCAGTGGGCTGTCCACATACCCCTTCCCTGGTCTATCCAGGATGGCAGAAGACCCCTTAAAGGCAGTTTTAGGCGAAACAGAAATGCAAACCAGCTGTAACCAGAAATGCATGCTAAAGCAGGATCTGTGTCTTGACTCTGGGAGATAAATGCATCTCCCACAATGCTCCTAAATCAAAACAAGGACACTCTCAAGATCAGCTTTGGGACTGCTGTTACGGTTGGTGACCAAACTTATTTTCCCTTCTTTCTTTTGGCAAAGTATTTGTTTGTTGAAATTGTGTGTTTTGTCAAGCCTGTGTTCATGATCTGCATCACGTGGTAGTCCTGCTTCCCTGCCAATCCTGCCAGAACCCCTGCGACAGGGGTGTAAGACCTCTCTCAAATGACAGAGACACTTTATAGCATGTCACAAAAAAATTTCCCTTTCTTCAATCCGAATTAGCCCTTTTTCCTCACTTTAAAGAAAGCCGTTTCATTTACTTGGAAGAGACTTTGTGTGTCTGTTTCAAGGAGGGGCAGAAACAGAAGCAAATGAACAAAAAACGAAGGGCAGGTTACAAAGACCCCCAGAGCAGGCTTCCTTCACAAACATCCTTGAGACATCCATTAGGGTGTCCTGTTTAGTCCCGTAGAAGATTCCGTAGAGGACCTGCCAGTATCCCATGGCATCCTGTGCCTCATAGCCTGCTGCCTGGCATCGTCCCTCTGGGAGATCTGGCACCGATTCCCACCAGACTGTCATTTCCAGGTCAGTCTCTGCATTTCTGCTGACCATGTTGCCTCCATCATGAGATCATGTCTTTCCAGAGAAAGCCCGCTAATGCCTTCATTCTGCAAGACCGGTATATATAGGGGGAGCTTCCCTGAGGCTGCACTGTGCAATCCAGCCTAGGCATCGCTGTCTTCCCAGCGGCTGCATTCCCCCCGCCACAGGTCGCAGCAGCAGCAAGCATGGACATTACCATCCAGCACCCCTGGTTCAAGCGTGCTCTGGGACCCCTCATTCCAAGCCGTTTGTTCGACCAGTTTTTCGGAGAGGGTCTCCTTGAGTATGATCTCCTGCCTTTGTTCTCTTCCACTATCAGCCCCTACTACAGGCAGTCCCTCTTCCGCAGTGTGCTGGAGTCAGGCATTTCAGAGGTAAGGGCCTTTTGTCTTCCTCTCCTTTTCCTTCCTCTCCCTCCTTACACCTCCACCCACTCCTCCCCACCTGCGGCTCACTGGCAGGAGCCCATGGCTGTAGCCCCGCACTGGGGTGTGAGGGGGTGAGGAGGACCTCCAGCCCACTGCCAAGTACAGCTGCCTCCCCTTTCTTGGGCATGGAGGGAAACCCTTACTAAAGAGAAGGCTTCCCTTTGAGAAATGGAAACCATTTTGGCTCCTGATGGTTTTTTCCGACATGTAAAAGGCTGCCTTTGCTGCCCTCACACCCGCTGGCCGTATGCTGAGGAAAGAGTGAGGCTGGTCCTGGAGTAAGCACCTGTAAGGGCAGCCCAGAATAGGAGAGGACCCTGGTGAGTGGGAGCTTCCTCCAGTCCCCTTCTCTGCCTCAGGAGCTCAGTGGTTTTTGCAAGCCCATTTTGCTGTCTCCAAAGGCAGCTTGTAGGAAGAGCACGTAGCCATGGGGGCTGTGTTCTGAAGCTCAGGGACCAGTGCTTTCTCTAGCCCTCTCTTACTGGTTTGCTCCCAGAACTAAGACCACAAAGGAACCATAAATCATTGAAAGGATGAAATGTGTGCTATCAGAGAGTATTACAATGGTTTCCACCCCCTCTCGCTGCTGGGCACAAATGCCCAGTGCATCTGGGAGATTGCTGAGTGCAAAGGTGTCCCTGGCACAAGACCAGTGGCGAGAAGTGATGCCTCTCCCCAGAGCAGTAGCAAGGGCACAGATGCCTACCGTGGCGTCCCAGTGTCCCTGGGTCCCTGTGGTGGTAAGAAAGACCCCTGCTGAGGCCCATAGTCATAGAAGGGAAGATCACCCCTTTTCTGTTTTTGAAGCTGCTGCGACGCTGGCACTGCCTCTACACTTAGAGCTTGGGCCTTACTGTTTAACAATATTCATTTCAGGTGAGGTCTGACCGGGAAAAGTTTACAATCATGCTGGATGTAAAACATTTCTCTCCTGAAGACCTGAGTGTGAAGATTATTGATGACTTTGTGGAAATCCATGGCAAGCACAGTGAAAGACAGGTAAGTGGAAGTGACAGTGCTGGTAGAGCAACTGGGGAGCTGAGATCTGTTTTCTTTCTTTCCAGTGGTCCTTAGCTGAAGGTAAAAAAAAAAGAATATATCAGAAGAAGGAGTTATTTATCAATTGTCATTATTAGCATGGCCCGTTCCCATAGAACCCCAACGAGATATCTGACAATAATGAGCTAATCCACTCCTCTTTTGTTTATTTTCAATCATCATCTTCCATAATCGTCAGATGACAATGTCCATTGTTCACTAATAACACTGGACCAGACAAAGAACATCATCTGGTGCTGCTGAAGCATGGCTGAGCTTTCATAAGCCAGAATTGTTAGTGAAAACAGAGTTTTCATACGCTGATCTAGGAGAGAAAAGCAAGAGCAAACAAGACAAAAGAAAAACAACTGAGTGCCTCAGGCTTGGAAACTTTTAACATGTATGTCATGGAAATATCTGTGGGGGTCGAAAAGTGAATTATACCAGCAAGGGTTTAATTCTTCTCATACACATTTTTGGCCAGACAAAGCTCTAGCCTGGAAACAGTATGTATTTTTTAATATTTTTTTCCCAGAGGAAGAGAGCAGCAGTTTTCACGGCTGACTTAAAAAAAAGATTACATTTCTCATTCTTTTTGGCCAAAAAAAATGGGGTCCAGGATTGTGTGCTTTGGCTGACACAGCATTGCTGTCTAGTAAGGAAATACATGGGTGCACACATGTGCATTGCTTTTACCTTCACAGAACCCCAGACTTTCTCTCCAACCATCCTTTGAAATCAGAGGGCACGACAGGTCCGCTGTCCAAATCAGATCGCAACCTATAATATGGCCAAAATCACACCCTGCTGCTCTGCTCAGCTCTTGCGTCATCAGGGGCATCACAGAGGGACACCTGCCCCTACAAACCTGGTAAAATAGATTAAAAAGCAGAGATGCACATGGCGATACTGGCAGTACAGTGTCATGATAAGCCAGGGTAGATGTGGATACCCCCACCCTGATCGAGATGGGGGGTCAGGCAGAGGGAGGCATGGCATGGTGCTGGGGGGTTTCTGATGGGCCTTCCCCCCTTTCCCCACTGCCTCTCAGGACGATCACGGCTACATCTCCCGTGAATTTCACCGCCGGTACCGCCTGCCTGCCAATGTGGACCAGGCTGCCATCACCTGCTCCCTGTCCAACGATGGCATGCTGACCTTCTCGGGCCCCAAGGTCCCCTCCAACATGGACGCCAGCTACGCTGAGAGGCCCATCCCTGTGTCCCGGGAGGAGAAGCCCACCTCTGCGCCTTCTTCCTAAGCCTGCCTGCTGCTGGAGTACGCAGGCTGCCACCGTCTGCAGGTCACATTCCCAGGGCCATTGCATAGATATCAGTGAAAATCTAGAGGGGTTTATTTTGTTGCCCTCCCTCCTTCCCTGTGTTTCTTTTATTTTCCCCCCTTTCTTTTGGATGGGATGAGGGGCTGGGTGGAACGGCTGGTGGACTTTGAAGCTTAAACCTGCGAGCTGTGCTGTGGGGATGGCATGGATGGCGTGTGCTGCCATGCTGCTGTACTTGCTGACAGGGTCTTTGTGGGGTGCTGTAGTCCATAACCACCATCAGGGAGTGCAAATGTGACACTGGCTCCTGGTGCACTAAGACTTGAGGTGAGGCTTGGAGCAGGGGAAAAGCCCTACAGACTTGCTCTACTCAGAGCAGAGTTAAACTGCTTACTCTTAAAAAAAAGCAACAGAGCCAAGTCCCACACCTGAGATCCTGTGTGCATGCGGTGAACGTGCCATGAGTTCCTTGCAACCATGAGAGAAATAATAATGTTTTACCGTCAGGGGTTGCAACATATATCTTTTTATCAGCCAAGCGTTGAAGTGTACCTGTCCACACCACTACCCTGTCGTTTCCCTTAGGGACAACTGGCATGAGGACAAGCTCGTCTTTCCCCTGTTCTAGTAGGCCCTCAGGGGAGAGAGGGGAGCTCACCGCTGTTCAGAGGTTTCACATCCCCAACCAGCTCTCCCCAGCCTGTGCATAACACACCATGTCACTGGCTCTCGCTGTAACTCTAGGGTAGCTCCACCTCTTCCACTGGTATCTGGCACTCAACCTGAGAACGTGGTCTGTGGTGGTCAATAAAGAGATATAGGAAACACGCAATTGGCTCTGGGTGTTTCATTTGTTCCTTTCTAAGGCTTTTGAAATTGAAAGGTTAGTGTGGTGCCTAGCACCACTTGTAGGAAGCGCTTTCCACCGCTGGAAGTACATTTTGTGACGATATCTTGCCCTTTCTTTCATGTTACTGTTATCCTTCATGCAAGCAAAACAAAAGGATCAAAAAAAGAACAAAATACAACAGCCCAACAACCACGCCATTTCTTAAGTTCATTGCATCAGTAAAGATGGCAATCCAGACCTCATATGTGTGATACAACGTGAAGGATTTAATCTGAAATGAACAATTAAAGATGTTTGATGGCAGGGTGGTCAGGGTGTAGGTACTAACTCTCCCTGCAATTGCCAAGCATGAAATCCATGGCTCCCAAGCTTGCATAGATGTAAGCACTCAAGACAGTAGGTTTCAGCACTCATGCTTGACTCAAATAGCTTTCTACACAGATGGAAATCTGGGGTGTTTAGGAAAAGTATGGCACCACTGGTAGCCATCCATTCCGGTAATTAATCCCATAGATAAAATCAGCTTGGACAGTGAGTGCTTTCCGTCTTGACAGATGTCTTCACATTTAAGACCTGCAATGTGAAGTGGAGATTCTGACCCTGGCTTCTGCTTCCCGAGGAGCTTGGGTGGCTGGGGGGGAGCCAGGAAGAGGGAAGAGAGGCAGGGCTGCAGGAGGGGAGAAGTGCGTCAGAAGCAGGGGAGAGAGGGAAAGGAGGGACATTACTGTCTGGTAATAAGACAGCAAGGGATCCCCACAGCGTCTAGCATTATTTTAAACCTACTCTTTGCTGTGATTAATTACTGGACTATCCCAAGGCTCTCTACCAAAAAAATGTGCAGCCTTTTGCACTTTCACATCCAGGGGAAAGGTGTGAGTGAGCGTGTTTGGGGAAATAGCAATTTTGTATCAGGAGGGAGCCATTACTACAGACAGGAAAAGGGCATTTTAACAGAAGCTGCCTCTTGCTGCTTTGCTGTTTTGCCTGCCACTCACAGCTCCCTGCCCTCTGCTCCTTTCCTGTCAGAGGCATCTCCTCACTGGAGCCTCAGTGCCTCCCTGCCGTGTGCTGACATCACTCTCCTTCCTGACACAAACTCAGCAAAGCCAGGAGAAAAAAAAAACCCAAAAGCCAAACATCTAACCTCCTTCAAACCTCCTGGAGATGTGAAAACAGGGAAACATATTTTGAGCATGATCTTTGTGCAGATGTTACCTGCAAGTGTTTGAGCAGTGTGCGTGTCTGTCTGTCCCATGAAATGGCATTTGAATAATTTTTGGACACCTTTTTCCGTCTGGATAGCAGAAGGTGAAAGTTTAGACGACAGGAAATCAGGGCAGGTTTGAGGCAAGCTGGGGAGCTGTGCAGAGGGGGCAGCGGCTTGGCGGAGGCTCAGGCAGTGGCTCTGGTGCTGAAACACTGCGGGTGCCGAAGGACCTGTGCAGCCCCTTGCTTCTGGAGCAAATCCTGGGGACTCCAGATCTCAACTGCCTCACTGCCCTGAGAAGGGCTGATTTAAAAGCCCTTTGCAATTCATTAGCTAATTAAAAACATCAGCAGCTGCTAAATGCCTCTGTGAGGACACCCAGGGGAGCTGGTGGTGTTTTTTATAGGAAGGGGAACAAGTTGCAAACCTATGTCCTTTCCTGCTCTCTGGCACACCAAAGGGCTCCCTTTGACCCCACTGTGGGTTTCAGCATCTCCCCAGAGAGACAGACACCCAGGGGACAAGGCTAGCAGGCACATGGAAACCAAAGAGGTTCGCACAACTCTGGCTTTTCTTGGTTTCTGATTGATTTGCGAGTTGGTTAGTGTTACATGAAGATCAGGAGTAGTCTGAAAGTTTACTAGCATTTTTCCTTTTTTTTTTTTTTTGCTTCCCCTTTTAAAGCAAATTCTGTTACATGCAACCTTTGTAACCTCTCATCTCCTTGGCAGTGTCATCAAGATTTGGGCTCTGCCACAAAAAACCAGTAACTGGCTCCATTGGCAAAAAAAAGGGGCTCCAAACACACCCAGAACTCCCCAGTATTCTCTCGAAAGCATGTAACACTGACACACCTCTACAGTTTATTGCGGTTGTGTCAGGCACATAGATTTGGAGACACAGCCAGAGGAGACTGCGATGGTGTGAGCTCTGCTGGCCCAACCTGGGCTTTGTCATCCTCGTGTGACCCATGGCCAGGACTGGCTTGGAAAACCACAAGCTCATGTGAGAAGAGCAATAATTGCCAAGTCCCTCATTTTCCCAGCTCCTGATTCAACTGTGGGGCTTTTCCCAGGGAAAAGGCAGTTGGTCCTTACCCAGGCCACACAGCAGGACTGGAGCCGGGGCGGTCCTCTCCTAGCTTGGGTCACATGGTTGACACTTAGCTTGCAATTGACTGGCTTTTTAATGGAAAAATGTGAGGTTTGGACATGGTGCAGGTGTTTGTGCATATCTTAAGAGCACAGCACAAGATGGGTAAAAATGAAATCTCAGTTGGAGAGGCTGAGGCAAGATGATGGAGTGATGTAAGTCAACCAAAACTCAGGAAACTTGTCCTTCCGTCAAAGGCCATCCTCCAGCTGTCTTGCAGAGACCTATCACAAACCACAAGGGCCCTGAACTCTTCGGAAAGTCATCCTTCTGCTCAGGAAGGGTGGGCTTAGTCCAGCCTGGAGGAGCAGCCCTGCCTCAGCAGAGGCGCTGACAGCTAGGCAGGGGCTTGGCAAACCCTGGTGCTGCTGGGGAAATCCCTGCCAACCACTGCACATCACCCCTTGGCTCTGTCTGACATCCTGCCCAGCTTGCCCTTTCGCAGCCCACATTCTCCCAGACTGCTGTGGGGATGGGATGCTAGCAGGAGCTGCCATCACTGCTACACTGGGGGAGCTGTAAATCAGGAGGGTGCCACTGTGGAGGGGGCATGGTCAGGGGGACACACTGCCCACCAGCACGGGGCCTTTGGGAGAACCATCAGCTGCTGCCTACAGCTGTCTGGCATGCCTGGCAGGGTGACTGTCTCCTCCAGCGTGCGGGGAGCACACAGCCATAGATCATAGAATCATTAAAGTTGCAAAAGACCTCAAGGATCATCAAGTCCAACCATCAACCCACACCACCTAACCCGCTAAACCATGTCCCTGAGCACCACATCTACACATTTCTTGAACACCTCCAGGGATGATGGCTCCACCACTTCCCTGCACAGCTTGTTCCAATGCCTGATCACTCTTTCAGTGAAGAAAATTTTTCTAATATCCAGCTTAAACCTCCCCAGCGCAACTTGAGGCCATTTCCTCTTGTCCTATCACTTGTTACTTTAGAGAAGAGTCCAGCACCCACCTCACTACAACCTCCTTTCAGGTAGTTGTAGAGAGTGATAAGGTCACCCCTCAGCCTCCTCTTCTCTAGACTAAACAACCCCAGTTCCCTCAGCCTCTCCTCGTAAGACCTGTGCTCCAGACCCTTCACCAGCTTCGTTGCCCTTCTCTGGACCTGCTCCAGCACCTCAATGTCCTTCTTGTGGTGAGGGGCCCAAAACTGAACACAGGATTCAAGGTGCAGCCTCATCAGTGCTGAGTACAGGGGCACAATCACTTCTCTAGTCCTGCTGGCCACACTACTGCTGATGCAGGCCAGGATGCTGATGTGTCTCCTTGGCCAGGAAAGGAGATGATGTGGGCTTTAGCACAGGAGCTCTTTGAAATCCCAACACAAATGAGCAGCGCTTCCTGCTGTGCCCGTTGCCCACTCTCAAACCACAGTGTGCAAAGAAGTGACCTCCCTAAACTGCAGTGACAGTAAGGTCCAAGGGAGGTCCAAGGGCCTCCAGCTGGCACATGTCAATGGGCTGCTGTGGGGTGGGGGGAGAGACACAGCTGCCCCTGGGGTATAGGCAGAAGCTGATCTGCAAGTTCCTGGAGACTAGTGCAGGGACTCTCCTCCTTAAAGTGCTCGTTGCTTCCAGTGTGGGCTGCCATATCTTGCTGGAGCTATTTTGGGATTGTTACTCAGTCTGTGTGAGAGCCCAGAGGTAGGGAGGCCCTGCGTGGTGTAAGTTCAGCATGCGACCTCTCAAGGGGCTCATGGACAGGGTGCATTTTGTGAGGTGGTCTGCTGTGTCCCAGGGGAACCAATGGCCCAGGTGGCAGCTGGGTCCCTGTTGGGAAGAAGGGAATTTCCATGCTTTGCTCGCAGTGCTTTCTCTGTGACCATTTCATAGTTGGTCGATTATTTCATTAGCCTCCTGTCAGGGGAAGAGGCACACAGCTTGTACCACAGTCTGCTCTGTCTTTGAGGACATCAGTGTAGTAAAGACCTGAACACACATGTACTTCAGAGTACAAAAACTTAGAATATCTAACATAATATTTGCACATGCAAATTTTATTTCCCTGATGCCTTAAATGCTATGCCCAGGGATGCCGTACCAAAGGATTTTTACATATTCATCCAACCATTCCTGCTTTCTTTCAAATAAACGGCGCTGGCCTGGCACCTCGGTCCTCTCTCGCTGGTCTGATGCTTTCCTTCCTGGGCCCGCCGGCACCAGCGGGTCCCTGCGGGGAGGCCGGTCCCTGGCTGGGCTGCGGGACCCCCGTGGCCGGGAGCGCCGGGAGGTGGCAGCAGCCCCCCGTCTTTGGGACAGAGCGCCCTCCCCTGCGTTGAAGGAAACACCCAACTGAAAGGTCACGCTTGGCATTTTTCTGAGCATCTCCTGTATGTTCCTCCAGAGATCGTTTTTTGTTGTTGTTGTTGTTGTTTTTTTTTAAATTCCCCCCCCCCCCAGCAGTAATTATTTCAGTTTTCTTTTTCCTGTTTTTCTTTGTCAATGTGCTCAAAAGGAAGCAGAGCAGCACCATTGTCCGCGCTGTCTCGGTTTTCCACCCACTCAGGCTGATGTCAGCCCCTTGCCACAGGACTTAATGCATTGCTGTCTCCCCTCCTAATTGCTAATTGCAACGCCGTGAGGTTTTTTGTTTTTTTTTTTTTCCCCACTGGAGAAATCACTTAGAGCTGAAGCCTTGCTGTCAACTTTGACAGCCCTTTTCCTCCTTATTGAGTCCTCCCCATGCCAAGCTGTGCTGAGCTGTGCCTGGAGGATGGGGTGCACAGGGTCACCCTGCCACCACGCCTCTGGGGTGGAAAAAAGGGGGGCTGAGGAGGGAAATGCCCCCCAAATTGTTTTGCTCTGTCCACATGCAGGTCATTGGGGGTTCTGGTCAAAAGGGTTCCTTTTAGTCCACCCTTGTCCCTGGCATGAGTCCAGGATGCCTGGCTGAGGTCTCACACCAGAGCAGAATTTGGCTCTGATGGTGTTTATATTGAGATAACTCAGCGGGTGTCTGCCGCCAGAGCTCAGAGGTGAGCCATAAAGACCTTCGAAAGAAGCCTGTTTCAGACTTTTCAGTGCTGACTAAGGAAGGTCTGGGGTTTAATTTCCTGCTTTTTTGGTTGTTGTTTGTTTTTACTTAAGGAGAAATATTTGGGATGTCTCGCCTTGTCTCTGCTGGTTTTGCTGGAAGGCTCCTTGGGCATTTCAGAGGATTTTTATGTTGAACTCTCTCGCACTGTAAACAAAGCATGTCAAATTCTTCCCAAAGATGCTAATTTTCCAAATCATTCATTAAAAGCCTGACCTTTCTTCTCCAATAATTTATGAACTACTTTCAAGCAGTCCACAAAAGAGTAATGCAAAATGCCTGACTTATTTATGTGCTTCAGCAGGCCATAGGGGTAAGAAAAGCTACACATAGCTTTGTTTCAATCTCTGGATATGTCATTATTTCCCTTGTGAGGTTTGTGACTCCAGAATATATGACCCTGTGCGTGGGACTGAAACCAGGAAGCCCAACAGGCTCACTCAGCTGTCCAGCATTTTGGCTTTCCCTGATGATTTCTGCTTCTCATTGATTTTGAACATGTCAGCTCAAAGTCTCACCTGAATTTAATGCAAAACAAATACCCTGTCATATCAACACAGAGAAAATGGAATACAATGGACTTAATTAACAATGACAGGGTGATTCGGCAG
The DNA here is from genome assembly GCA_011057875.1 of Pterocles orientalis. NCBI lineage: Eukaryota > Metazoa > Chordata > Aves > Pterocliformes > Pteroclidae > Pterocles > Pterocles orientalis. The sequence continues at coordinate 279,084 of WKFP01013371.1, read as the reverse complement.
AGTCTGCAAAAGGATTTTGTAAAGAAAAGTGATCATTCACAATTTTTTGATAGGCAGTAGTTTCTCTAGCAATACACACCAGAGGTGATTTGCAAGCCTGCCAGGTTGTCTTTTCTCTTCCAGGCACTACTAAACCCTATCATTTTAACTTATTAAGAAAGGGAGCATGGAGTAAGAGAGGTATAGACTGGGATGCATGGAAGACCCGAAGAATAAATGGTACTGATGGGTGGACTAGTGAAGTTGGCTGAAACAAAGATTTCCATCTTTCTCCAAAAAAGCAGCCCAGCCATGCTCCGCCTTCTCCCCTGGGGAGCAGACAGATAACTCAGAGACAAAGTCTTCAGCTAAAGTAGTAAGTATAGATCAACTCGTTTACGGTTCACTAACACAAACTTAAAAAAAAAACAACAACCCCGCAACAGAGGCTATATACATTTTGATCTGGTTCCTCCTTTGATAAGATAAAGTGCAGGAGCCACGCTAGCATCTGAAATACTTGTAAATGCTCTCCAGCAGAGCATAGCAGAAATCAGCGTGTGATGGCTGTGCAGCTGGGCTGTACTGCTCTCTCTCCCTGCAGCTGATGCTCGGAATCTGCCGCTGCTTGGGGCTTAACTGTCATTTAAGCTTCTCATTTAAATTTGTGCTAGGAAGTTGCAGAAGGTAGCCTCGCTGTGAGACTTGCACATTTAGGTTGTTCACTGAGCAGCTAAAAATGCATTCATTTAACCAAGAGATTAAAAAAAAAAACCCAAAACCATAAAAAAACCCCAAGACAGCAGAGTCTGCAAGCATTTTACCTGTAAATTTTGAAGTAAGACAGCATGAGTGGAAGGAAAAATGGATATCCATAGCATTTGTGGTTTCATTTGCATGGGCCTTTCATCACCAGCTTTTGCAGGAAAGGTTTGTATGCAGGGGTGCTTTGGCGAGAGGGAGTCTGAGGTGAGCAGTTACTGCGGTGAAAACCCTGTTCCCTGTGACCCCCACCACACTTGGGGCACCAAGGAGTTACTCACCGCATGTTTGCACCACAAAATAAAGTCCCCCAATAAATCAGATGTGAACTCATGTTCCTCAAGCATCTGAGGTGAAATGCTGTCTTTACCTTGGAGGAGAACCAGGCACCGAGGTCTCCAGCATATTTTGCTGTAGCTGCAATGTCTCAGGATACAGCCAGGTCAAAGTTTTGTAGACAGGGAATATTTTTCATTATATCTGCTAGCAAAGCTGGAAAAATTAGAGGAGGTTTTGGGCACTGAAGCCAATCTACAATCTAGTGAGGGCTTTGAGAGATGAGCCTTGACCATGGTTGTTATGGCGGGTTGGACATTACCCCCTTCCACTGCTCTAACCTCAGGTCTGCAGCACTTGCCTCTGCAGAGGGCAGGGTGGTGCATGGGGGGCCAGTGGCAGCAGCGAGATTTGCCAGACTACCTGTCAAAATTTTCCTGTGCAGTGCCTACACTGCAGCCCTTCCAGGGGTTCACAGGCACTGTCAGCACTCGGGTAACACAAGGTGTCAGACAGTAAATGGGAGCAGAATTAGAAGACTGTGCAACAGCAGCAAAATATAGTTTAATCTCTAGCTCACTTCCCTGATAGATCTTAATGAAAGAGAAGATGAAAGTCTGGAGAATACAGAGGGGAAAAAAGACTGGTATGGCACAGTTAAACTGTGTTACTTTGTATTATAAGATAAACATAAAAACAAAGCATATTTTTTTTATGTCAAAAGTGCTCTGTAGATGCACAGTGTACAGGTGCTGGAGAGAAAACTCTTCTTGTCCATGGGGTTGCTTTAAAGCCTGGATGCTCTGGGTACAGAAACTGCACGAAGTGCTTCTGCTCGGGTGGCTCTGTGCAGAGACATTACAGGGGCTCAGGTGGCTGCACGAGACCCTGTGCGAGCAGAGTCGAGCTGGAGAGAGGGAATTATTGAGCCCCTTGACAGCAGGGACCAAAACTGAAGTGTGACAAGATTTAAGAAGCCAATGGGGAGGCAGAAGAGGAGTTGTACATGCAAGTGCATGGGCAGGAAGGCAGGGTCCTGTCAGCTGCATTTTCTCTTACAGGGCCAGCCAGTGATTGTTGCAGGGTTTTGCTGTGCCCGTGTGAGCCAGGCACATCTGGAGGATGGCTTTCCTGGTATTTTTGACCTGTTGAGTGCGTGCCCTGGGAAAAAAGTATGGGTGTTATTACTCTCATTATAGTCAGTTTTTTTGGCAGCGTTTGCTCACAAGGGGTGAACAAAATTTCAGACACATCCTAGTGGGGAGAAAGCTGCTGGGGAAAGTCCCTGTAGCTTGCAGTTCAGAGACTCCCTGGGAAAGACCCGAATTATCCCCAGCATGCGGTGGTGGTGAAGAGGCCTCAAGGGAGAAGATGAAGTTGTGCATAGGTGGAAACCCCCCTACCCAGCCCAAGGGAAGGCCCCAGGGCCTGACTTTGGTCTGGGTTTGTAGGTAGTGGTACAGCAATGCTACCTGTGGCATCTCCAGGGCATTAGCTGGGCTCCTGCCCAGAGAGAGCATGAAGACAGGGAACAACTGCTGCTTTTTAAAAATTATTATTATTAAATGTTATGTGCTCCACAACAAAGCACCAACTTTCCCTGCTCCAGAGAAGCTCACGGGTGTTTTTACTGAGTTCCCTTTGAACCTTTCTTCTGGCCAGCATCTTCACCCTAAAGGCCACTGCCTTTTGATCCACTCACCAGTCCCCAGTACTGCCCTGCACCCAGACTGGTGCAGCTTTTCTGACTCCAGCTCTCACTCTGCCCTCGCATCACCTCCCTTCTGCAGCCAGCTCCCAGATGCTCTCTAGCAGCTTGCTCCTGCTCACCTGGTGGTATCAATTCCTGATGTTGCACCCCTGGGGCTGCTGCTCAGTAAGATGAATTTGTCAGCAGGGCTTTGCAAAGGCTAGAGCCTTTTCTTCTGAGCTGGGAAGGAAAGGTGTCAAGCAATGGATGAACACATCTGGTATGCACAATAATCTGTATGTTGTACGCATGCAGTGGGAATGCCAAAGAAGTGACAGTGTGGATGCATGCTACACATATATGCAATGCATTTCCACTCTTCACTGGTGGCAACCAGGGGACACCCCATGGTCTTCCTACCCTCTTTCCTGCAAAGGACTCAGATTCTCCCCAACCATGACCACTTTGTGCTTATGTGGCACATCACTCATAAGATGTTGCCAGGTCCAGGATGCAAGGCTAGCTTTAGCCAGGTGCTTGCCATTGTGCAGAGCCCTGCCTAGCCCCAGTTTTTCTGGGCAATCCTTGCAGTGCCTCTGCAGTCCCCTGACCTCCGTCAGACCAAAGCTTACACAAAAAGCTTTCCTGCAAGTGCAGCCCAGGTTCCAGCTGCACTGAGGGTTACTGCTGTACCCATGGTGGGACCATGCCTGTCAGGACAGAGGCCTGTCTGTGCAGACCAGACCATAGGACACCATATGGAAAGAGGAAAGTCTTTGCTACAGAAACATATGGGGTGGAGGTGTATGGGAACCATGGAAAATAGGAGAATGGTAAATAGCAACTGGCCTGATGTTAATCCCAACTGAATCAAGGCAAGAAAATAGCCCAGCAGGCAGTGTAGTTTATTAAAGCCTCTAATATAGAAGAAATATATTCAGGTTGCAACTGGAAACCAAGAAACGTGTTTCTGTTGTGGGTTGACCCTGGCTGGATGCCAGGTGCCCACCAAAGCTACTATGTCACTCCCCTCCTCAGCTGGATGAGGGAGAGAAAATGTAGCAAAAGGCTTGTGGGTTGAGATAAGGATGGGGAGAGATTACGCACCAATTACTGTCACGGGCAAAACAGATTCAACCTGGGAAAATTAGTTTAATTTATTGTCAATCAAATCAGAGCAAGATAATGAGAAATAAAAACTAAATCTTAAAAACACCTTCCCTCTTCTGCCCCAATCCCTTCTTCTCAGGCTCAGCTTTGCTCCCAATTTCTCTGCCTTCTCCCCATCAGCAGCACAGGGGGATGGGGAATGGGGCTTGTGGTCAGTTCATCGCACATTGTCTCTGCTGCTCCTTCCTCCTCAGGGAAGGACTCCTCACACTCTTCCCCTGCTCCAGCATGGGGTCCCTCCCACAGGAGACAGTCCTCCACAAACTTCTCCAGTGTGAGTCCTTCCCACGGGCTGCAGCTCTTCACAGACTGCTCCAGTGTGGGTCCTCCAGGGGGTCACAAGTGCTGCCAGCAAACCTGCTCCAGCCTGGGCTCCTCTCTCCATGTGCCACAGGTCCTGCCAGGGGCCTGCTCCAGTGTGGGCTTCCCATGGGGTCACAGCCTCCTTTGGGCACCCACCTGCTCCGGCGTGGGGTCCTTCAGGGGCTACAGGTGTGTCTCTGCTCCCCCGTTACCCCCCATGGCTGCAGGGGCACAGCTGCCTCACCATGGGCTGCATCATGGGCTGCAGGGGAACCTCTGCTCCAGTGCCTGGAGCACCTCCTGCCCTCCTTCTGCACTGGCCTTGGTGTCAGCAGAGTTGTTTCTCTCACATATTCTCAGTCTTCTCTTCATCTGCAGTTGCCGTTGTGCAGGTTTTTTTTCCTCCTTAAATATGTTCTCCCAGAGGCGCTGCCACTGTTGCTGATGGGCTTGGCCTTGGCCAGTGGTGGGTCCGTCTTGGAGCTGGCTGGCATTAGCTCTACAGGACATGGGAGAAGCCTCTAGCAGCCCCACACCCCTTAATCCCCCCCGCTACCAAAACTTTGCCATGCAAACCTGATACAGTCCCTGCTAGGAAGAAGGGAACGATTCAGTGGTCTTTTAGAGGGCCATTTTGATATGCCCATTAGATTGAAATTGTACTTGTCATTGACCATTAACTATACATGGCATCTAGCCCTTCCTTTTCTTAGAGACAGCATATCTCTGTCAAAACAATAAGCAATATTTACCCCGGCTTTTTTCCCCTCACCAAGTCACTGGGTTCAGCCAGTTCTCAGGATGCATCCCTGCTGACTGCTGAAGAGTGACAAAGCCGTATTGTTTTTCAGCTGAGGAAAGAGCAAAGACTGCACCTTCACCAGCGCTGGACTGCTGACATTAATCAAACTATCATTTTACCCTCGTTCCTGTGGACACAGTGACACCACCACGCTGGGAGGACTGTGGGAACCAGAAGGCATGAACAATTCAGCTAAGCCTTGCAAAATGCCAGGGTCTCTATTCAGAGCTTCCCGTTTTCAGATAAAATCCACTGCTGAAAATAACCTTCCCTTCCAAAGGATGGCCCTGTTTGAGTACTTGGTGCCCCCAGAGTGCATGACAAAGGGGTTATTTATTGCCAACATGCCAAGAACAGGAATTTATGGGGAGAGGGAGGGCAGTGAAGCCTAATCCTGAGCAAGCTGGGACTTTTAAACACCTGTTACTGAGGTAACCATTGTGCACACAGGCACCAGAGATGTTTGGAGTCATCAAGGTCTTCTGTAACACTTCCAGGCAGTGTCCTTCCCAAGCCCACAAACTTACTGGCTGCCACTGACACACTGGCTAGTGTTCAGCGTTCCCCTAGGACCCTGGCTGTACATTTATTCTCCTCGCAATTTGTTCCTGCTTGGCCACAAAACTCCCCCGTGCTTAGAGGAGGCCAGCGGTAATGTGAAATTTCCCTTACTTGTCCTTTAAGAATCAAAGCCACAGGCAAAAATCAGAAGGTAGTTGCATGTCAATAGGGTAGGTAAGCTGCTGACCTGTCCTACCTGCGCAGTTAGGAACATTGGTGGGGAAGTGTCTGCCTGGGTCACTGGATCCGGGCCCCTTCTGTAATGAGCAACCACATAAAAGGCTGTCCTGCCCAGCAGGGTTTGCAGAACATTTTCTTCCCATGCCTCAGTGCACCCTAGACCACAAAGCACCTCCTGACCATCCTTGACCAACTTAGATGGATAGAAAAAAAGATCAAAAGCCAGAAACACTGCTGCACTAGAGGGGGAGGGTAGATGAGCTCAAGAGTGTTGCCAGCATCCCAGCAGTTTGGCAGGAGAAGGATTATTGTGAGGTGGAAATGCAGGGAGAAGTCTACAGAGGAAGAATCCTGGGAAGCACGCTCTCAGGTTGTTCACACTTTTAGGAAGTTTGTAGGAAGTGTGGAGAAGCTCAAATGGCACGTGTGATGCACAGCGGAAGGTGTCCCTGCCAATGGCAGGGGCGCTGGAACTAGATGGTCTTTAAGGTCGGTTCCAACCCAAACCCTTCTATGATTCTATGATTCTATGATTCTATGAGGTACATTTAGGGACATCTTCTCAGAACACCCAGATTAGGAGACAAAGGACTCAGGAGTCAAAATACCGATGACTCACAGAGAGGTGGGGCAGGATGGAGAGACTCATCATTGTCAGCTCCTGACAAGTAAAAAATAGCATAACTGAACTTGGACAGTGTCACTCAGGAGACTTGGTGAGGACTGGGTAGTCACTGTTCCTGGTCCTCTGTTGCCAGCATGAGGAGTCCTGGCCAGATTAGGAGGATACACACTTCTCAATGCTTAGGGTTATGTGGATATGACAGTGTGAGGGAGTGACATTCATTTCATTTTATTTTAAAATAAATCCCTCTTCTCCTCTTATCAGGTCTGGCATTGAACTTTGTTGCATTTTTATTCATATTGCAACATTATTTCCTACAGGAGAGAAACAAGGCTGAACTTGGAATTGGGGTTGGACACATTCTTCTAGTCTTGGAAAGGTCTCAAAGCAACCTGGTGGATTTGGACTTACAATCTCTCTGTGTTGTTATCGGAGTCTAAGGTCTAAAGTCTGCATTTTCCAAGTGAAAGGCGTTGGCTCAGGTTTTCTTGAGACTTGGCCTTGGCTTGACTTAAAGATCTGTGAACCTCCAGGAACCTTCAGTTTTGGCTCACTTGTTTTATAGGCTTTTGATGAAGTACCAGAAATTCACTGCTGCAGTGATGTGCACAGCCATGTATGCCAGCACAATGTTTGCAAGTGTGGATGTCAAACACTTGGGCCATTGTGGAAGTACTGTGCAGCCTCTTTTGTCTGTGATTCCCATTGCTATGGACAGCCTGGTTCTGGGTTTCCAGTTTTCACTTGAATCTCTTTTCTCTTGAAATTTTAAAGCATAGATTTCCATAAGAAAGGTGCCTTCCTTCTTCGGTCTGAGGCTGGCTCAGCATTTTCTGAGTGATGACCTGGACACAAACCCACAGTTTCTCAAGGTAGAGAAGAGGGACAACTGTGGGAAACTGGATTAGACAGACCACAGTCGTCTTCAAGGAAGGAAAGAGCAGATTGGAAGGTGAGGGAGACGCAGCTGAATACACGACTGGGACCTTGTGTCCATGTACAGTTTTGTCCAGAGGAGGATGGGAAACGTTTGTGCTGCTGAAGGGAGCCCTGGATTCTGCCACCACAAGACAACTCGGAGTATCTCCTTAGTTTGCAGTCAATGCCAGGGCACAGGAATTAATTGCTCCCTGGGAGTATACTTAGCCAGCATGTCCTTGACTAGGAGTGCTCGTTTTCAAAGTCCTGCTGAAGGGCATCCTGCAAAAGTTTCAGATGGTCTTGGCTTCTTGATAGATTGCTGGGGTCTTTGCATGCTGGGATGAACAAGCCTGCGTAATATATGCTCAGTATGTATGCCACAGCTGAATTTCTGTTTCAGTGGTCTCTTAAAATCCTGCCCTATTCAGCTGCACACCTTTATCATTAACAGTGTTGCTGCATTTGAAACATCATTTGCCATATGGAGGTGTGTAGGACCTCCAAGTTTTGAGTACCCCCAAGAACTTCTCAATTTTTTAACATACACACACTTCAGAAATGGAGAAAAGTGGCCCAGAGCGATCAAACCTAGGCCAGCTGAACTAATGAGGCATTCAGTTCAACACAACATCTTTGTGCAAAGGCCAGACACAAAGATGGTTTTGCAAAAATCTTACCAAACACAAACTCAGAGCCACGGGATTAGTTTGCAGACATTGTTCTTGCTTGTTCACCTCACCTGCCACATGATGCAAGGATCAAAGACTTTTGACACATCTCAGTCACACCTGGAAGCACGCTTAAAAGGAGATGAATCTTGGTTCTGTGAAGGCTGAAAACCAGAGGGCTGTTTGATCATAGCTTCATTCACCCAACAGCTGCCAAGAACTAAAAGGAGGTAGGTGGACTCTTTGGCCCACATGTAGATGTAGTGAGGGACATTGCAGCTTCGTGCTTCTGAGGGATGCCAGAGAGACCTCCTGAGCCGTTGCCTTAATTCCCTCAAATGGCTTTGGAAGATACGGATCAAATGACTTAAAATGAAGCACCTCCAAAGAAATGAGGCAAGATGCCATCCTTCTGGGGATGCATTTTAAGTAGTGGACAGCCTGAATGTGGAGAAGAATCAACAGATAAATGGGAAAGAGAAATGTGGGTTAGACTGTTTGGTTTAGAGGAGACCAGAGGCACAATCTTGGCTTAGATGTGTTTGTACACACATGAGAAGAATATATTTTCATTAAAATAGGAATTGTTGCTCTGTTGAGACATTATCATGTTGGCTCTGGAGAAGTGAGGGTGCATACTGCAATAGGCTTGGGACGTTTATTCCATGGCTTGCGGATGAGGCACTATTGACACAAACGTAGAATTGGTACCTCTTTTAGCAAATTGCCATTATAAGAAGACTCATTAGAGATAATATTCTCATTTCCTTTCTGGCAGCAAGTCTGCCAACTAAAATAAACAGTTGGATGCTTTTCACTGATAGGAAAAGACATATTCCTGTGTTGTAATCTACAGGGATAAAATGTATTCAGTTTTCAAAGCAGCACAGGTCATTCATCTGCATTGTGGCTTTAGCATAGGCAAGATTTTATTCAGTGTATTTCCACAAGGCAGCCTTAGGTCTTGATGGGAGCCTTCCACTGGACAGGCTGACTCTTTCTTTTGAGCCATGCTCTGCAAGAGTCCCCAAGTTTCAGGTTGAGTTACTAGTCCTGGAGTCCCTGAGCCTTTCCAAAGGGTTGGCTCATAAAGGTTAAGTAAGCCTGAGGGGAGAATCACATGAGTCTGGGCCAAGTTTAAGAAAACTTTCTGGATGAAATGAAAGCAACATTACCTTGGGTTTAGCCAGGCAAAAGGTCCATAACTGTTTCTGACTGAGACAAAGTGAAATGTGAGGGATGCATGCCAAATCCCAATGCCCATTGCCTGTGTTTTGTACAGCTTTGGTTGATGCAGTTCATCTTAAAATGAGGTTGTTTACTTCTCAGTGGTGTAACTCATCTTTGCCAATGGGATTTTGGAGAGACTTTAGAGGACTTTAGAGCTTCTCCTTTGGCCAGCAATCCCTTCTGCCTGGCTTTGGCCCAGGACAACGCTTTTCTTGTCCCAGTTAGAAAATTGCCTTGCCCTAAGGGGAGAGATGTTTTCATTGCTTTCCTCACGCTGTGGTGCCCTGAGAGCACATGTAATGAGATAACATTGTGTTCACATTAAAAAAATGCCCCTAATTCCTGGTGCTGCAAATCTGTGACAACTCACCAGCAAGTGCGTGCTTTTTGGAAAAGAAAAACAGTGCTGACCCTGGCTCGGGATCACGAGCCCAGCTCCTGTCATCAACCTTTGAAGGCTGGGAGCAGCTAGCGCTTCTTGAGCCAACAGTGTAGGGAGGACCCAGGTCCCCGGGGACCCCCCACCTGCTGTTTCTGTCCCTGGTCACCCAGACTTGGCACTGCTGAGGTCTGCCAGCGTTGCCATGGGTGGTTGCCTGTTGAACACCACCTCCTTGCTTGGGAAGGGCTGCAGTACGCAGCCACGGGTGAGTGCTGAGCAAACCACATTGCTGTTGTTTCATGTTTGACATGGGTCACTTAATCCAGGTGTTTATGGGCACACATATCACGTGGGAGAGCCCAGAGATTCCTCTGGCTCAAGGTCACAGGCAGGGTCAGCTCGGTTAAGGTCGGTGAGTTTAACCACATTAAAAGCAGGGCTTGTCTTTTCTCTGAAAGAAGGGCAGAAGTTGCAGCGAGATGATTTTCGGAGAAGCGAGGCAGCCGCTGCTCACTCCTGTTGAGCTGTGTGACAGTATGTCTGGCTGAAGCAACTGGGAAAAAGTATTTCTAGTTTAAAAATGTCTGTGCTTAGAAATATTCAGGCTCCTAATTCCCCACTGAAATCAAAGCAGGCAAAATATATGCATTTGGGGCTTCCCAAATGAAATGTTGGGAATCTCACCCTACCCTAAGCACCTGTACGATTGCAAATGGAGGCTGGTGTCTCCCAGTCCAAACCCAGATCCCAGTACAAAGCCAAGGATGGGCCACCCTCTGCTGTGGGCATCTGCCACGTGTCTCTGGAGTCTCTGTGCTGGCTGGGTGCCGACATGCTGCTGGAGTGGGACCAGAGCCCCAAGCCCCAGGACTCTGCCAGGTCTTCTGCCTACCCTCTACCCTTTGCTAAGGCAAACCTTTCAAGGGAAGAAGACAGAACTAAAAGTCCTCAGGATCTGGCTTTCTTGAAAAAGAGAGAGAGATTCCTTTCAATTTTGTTCCTACCCAGGATCCTCTTCCTTGTTTAAGGAAGGCATTTGAAAAAAAATGAGAGTTCCTGCTTTGCTTCAGCTAGCTGACACATCTCATCCTCTCTCATCCTCCCCAAGGAACTGTCCTGGCCCTCCTGCAGTGAGCAGGGCTGTGGCCTCCTTCCCAGCTGTGCTTTTAACTGGGGTCACAACTCACTGGAAGCCTTTATAAGGATTCCCATGAAGAGTAAACCAAAACACCAGAATCGGACTGAAAATAAATTGATTTTCCATCTGTTGAAAGTTGAAAAAAACCCCCAACACCCCCTTTCTTTAATAAGTCTGTTTTCTATCTGCTTTTGACCCTCACCTGGTTTATTTAAAAATGAAATACAGGCGAGTGTTTTGATTGTCTATTGTTGAGAAACTATTAATTTAAGGAAATGTTTGCAGTGGAAGGAAATTTAACTCAAGTAAGATTTTATCTTGGAATAATGCTGAGAGCAGTAGGAGCGTCTGCAGGGCTGGCTGTGTGGGACATGAGGGCTGCAGCACCTTCCTCTGCTTCTGGGGTGAGCTTCACCCTAGTCCAGCACAGCCTGGAAGATGGCAGGAGGGGAAGGGTCTGCCCATGAATCACCCAGTTATGCCTTCTCGCCATTCAAGCCAGAAATCCCATGGAAAAGGGTCCTTTTCTACCTGATTGGGGGGCATTGCTTTGGTCCAAAAGGGAGACAAGAGTGAGGGTGCCCCACTGCTCCACAACTTTATACAGGATGGGAGCATTTTCTGATGCGCAAAAGGGTTTTGACATGAGCTGTGTTTCCCCAGTGGGTGTCTGAAAGCAACTGATTTCCCTGCTAATGTCTGATATATGGTGCTAGTATATGCAGATGGCAAACACTGCAGTGCAAGGCAGGATCGGAGTCTGATGATCCACCTCATCAGTATTATAATGACAGAGGTCATTTGGGTAAACACAGGCCTGAGTCAGATGCCACCACCATCATCAACAGTTAGGGATATTCAGATCCACGCAACCGGACCATCTTCAAAACTCATTTACATGTCCTGAGATAGATTGCTCTGTCACAGAATCCTAGCTCTGGAGTGCCTGGGGTGACAAAAAGGCTTTCTCAACTCACAGCCCGGCATAGATGAAATAAAATAATAGTAATAATATTAATAGTAATAGTTATAGTATAAGTGATGATATAAATGGCAACAACAACAACAACAACATAATAATAATAAAGTTGAGGGGGAAAATCAATCTCTTTAACCTAAGAAATGCAGTTTCTGCCTAGAGCAATCTGAAGTCTTGCTTATGGAAAACTGTGAGGTATCTGTTAGTTTAAATGCTCCAATGCCAAGAGGGACAGAGGGAGAAAAGCAAGCAGGTGAGCAAGGCAGAGCAGGAGCTGATGTGACAGCAGAGACTGAACGGGTTTTAATCTACCTAGACAGCTCTGACATCCCTGCCTGCCCAAAGGACGCTGCTACTAATGAGTTGGGTGGCATGCTGCAGCAGGTCCTGAACCTGGGCTCTCAGCCTGGTGAAGCAGCACACGTCCCTCCCCTGAGGGAAACCTCATATCCACCTCAGAGCGGGGGTCACACATTTGTGGGACTGAATAGCTCAGCGGGGTGAATAGCAGGGGAGGAATGGGGGGGAAGAGGAGGGACTGGGTGCTCCCAGGCTGGGGGAAGCTGAGGAACAGCTGTGCCAAGGTGACCCATGGGAGCTGAGCCTGGTTCAGCCTCATCACACTGACCTGCCAGAGCGGAGCAGGACCATCTGCTGGCCTCCCCACCTTCACATGCCAGAAATGCTTTTTTTTTTTTTTTTAAATGAGGTAAATAGCAATATCTGTGAAGGCCACGAGAAACACAGGCCTGCAGGACTGCAGATGCTAAAACTCCCAGCAGCAGCTTTCCCAGCTCTTCCATCACCAGCCCTATTTATCTGTGTGCTCTGCTCAGCACCAAACCAGGAGGCAGCAAGGACCCATGCACCTCCATTCCCCCTGGAAACATCTCTGCTCCTGAGCACTGCCCTGGAGATGTTCAGGATGAGTTGAGGCTCTCAGAAAAACCAAATGCCATGGTCTTCCACCAGCCCATTTCACTTGCTCAGCTTCCCTCCTTTTCCCTTCTCCCAGCGATAATTAGTGCTGAGCACAGACAGGGAAAGACAGTCCAAACAAATTCTCGTGCTGTACACAAATCTCTACCTGGGCTGATTGCTCAAGTTGCCTTGCTCAAGGAGCATTGCACCTGCTCTAAGCACCAGCGCTGCCAAATTAGACAGAAAAACATGCAAATGCTGTGTAGCTTTCTGGCAAATTAGCATGCTTCCTGCACAAAGGTGAAGATTACTTGGAGGGGGAGAAGTATGAACATCATTTGGCTAATTATCGAAGCAAGCAAATTAGGAGAAAAGATGACTAAAAAAAAGGCATAAGTATCAATCCAATCGTATAGACTAACTTCCATAATGGTGGCACAAAGTGCAGCTCTTCTGTACAGCTGCCTGTATCAGTGAGGAGGCTGCTTACCTCCAGCTGGCTAATGAAACCATTTTCGTTTTCTGCTTTAATAAACAAAAGGGAGGCTTTGCCCATTCCTGGTAGAAAAGGACGCATGAGACTCCAGTGATATGCCAAAAAATGATGTTAAGAGAAAGATGGCACAGCATCAGGAATGCTAGTAGCGGGATGTGACAGATCTGCACTTGCCTGAGTGACCACAAACTTCAGCCCTTTGAGTGCGTATCCTAAACATTCAAAGGTGTCGAGTGGTCAGAAAAAATTGTAGGTATTCGTAGAAATAAGTCTGTTTCATGAAGTGTATGCAGAAGGAGTCTGTGCAGGCAGCTTTTGCCCTGCCTACCATCAGAGGCTTTGGCTTTTCAATCTAAACAACTTTTTTCATTGTTATTTGCTTGAAAATTCACAAGGTTTCTGTTGCTCTCTTTTTTCTTAAGGTAAAGTTGTAGTTTGTTAGAAGGAGCATGAGGAGGAGAAAAGAAAGAGCAACTTCTGAGCCATTGCCATCTCAGCAAAGCCCATCTCGCCCGCTTGCTACAGTGCCTGGAATCTCCAACTTCTTTCCCAAATGAATGCCACACCTGGTCCTATTGACTTTCTGAGTGCCCCACCCCTCTCGGACTGTCAGCCTTCAACTTTCCCGTCTCTAGGGGCAGATCTGTGCTGTCCCCAGTGGCATCATATGCCCTTTAAATGCATGGGGCCATCTTCTCCCCACGTGCTGCATCTTCAAAGGAGGCTCTCATCTGAAAGCTTTGATACTCTTCTTCTCAGAAAGCCACAGCTGGTTATCTTCAAACCATCTGATTTCTTTCCGTAAATAAATGCAGATATTTAGTTATGCTAGAAACCGAGCCTTGGAGCATCCTAGCAGTTTTCTCTACTATTTTTCAGGGCATCCCAGCTGGGGGAGCGGTGACACTGCCGTCCCCTGTGTCCTCCCCGTAGCTCCTGCTGCACACCTCCTGCCAAGACCACCAGAAATGGGAGAGCGAGTGTGTAAGGAGCAACTGGACTCATTCCTCAAGGAAGTGCTCCTGGAGATTACATGGGCTGTGAGAAATACATGTGCCTAATGCCTGGGACCAAACATATGGATCTCTTCCTCCCTTCAAGCAGAATTTTGTCCTATCTGGAAGTGGAGAGCACAGGCCAAAAGAGTTGCCCAATGTATTTATTTAGAAAGGACCACCCCTCTTCTACCTTTGTTCAGGATGAAATGGTCTGACTTTTATCGCTAAGTGATATTGCAGTCAGCTGTCTGAAAAAGCTCCCTTTTCTTTGGGATGGTCTCAATTTTCATGCCTGCTTGTTGGAGCCTTAAAAGCTTGTTTTCAGTTGTTTTTGCTTGCAAAGTGCAATTAGCACTTTGTGCACATTTGATCAGGTGCTAATTTAACTCAGGGAACAATTTACCTTCATAAATACGTGCTAATAATTCTCTTCAAAGGAAAAAAAAGAAAAAGGGAGGGTGGGGGGCAGGATAGAGAGAAAGTACCAGACAGAATATTTTTAACTGAACCAAAACTATGACGTTCATTTTCCTACTCATCCCTGCCTGAGTCATGGAAATTGTCCCAAACAGGAGGATGTGCAGCAAGAACAGCAACAAGCAGCTCAGAGAAGGCAGGGCTGGATGAGCACCCAGGGCTCAGGGAACTGCACCTCCCAAAACCCTTCCTGCCCCACCACTGAGCACCCTGTGGCTCAGCCACGGCAGGGGCTAGTGGGGCAGGCACCACACTGCATCACCTAAACCCAAAATACAAAATTGTCCAAGAGACATCTGTGTGCATTCATTTTAGCCCAGAGCATTCAATGGACACCCAAACTGTTGCATTGGGGCAGCTGAAAGGTCAATAATATATCCTTGGTCTGGACAAGGGAGACATAACAGTATGTCTTACACCAGCGTTGCCAGGGAGGTGTTGTAACCAGCCCTGCAGCCTCATCCTTTTCTCAAATGTCTTTTTTTAAGATTTTTTTTTTTCAGGAAAAAAAAAAGAAGCTTTTTATTCAAAAGCTCTGGTCAAGGCTCCGCAATTAGTTGTTGAACCCTTGGTTCAACCAGCATCTAGTGCATGGAGGGGGTTCTTTCTCACAGGTGCTGTTCAGTATTGTTAGGGAAAAGAAAATGAGGTTTTTCAAAAAAGGGCTTTTGGAAGGAAGCTCCCCAAAATCTGAGGAGTGTGACCATATCACCTCTCAGTGCGTGATGGCATCCTCCTGAGGCTGTGGGACTACCTCTGCAGTTGCCATTTCAGGGTGCAGTGGTGGAAAAGCGAGCATATTTTCCTTTCATGGAACTTCTACCCATCCCACAAATGTGTTTATTTGCATACTTTATCTAGCTTTCCTGCCCAAAACTATTTCCACATATTTTCCTTACTCCGTTCATATTGCACTTACACCGTGTCTAATACCCCACAGGTCCCTTCAATTCACAACTGCTGTTATTTAGTGAAATGTTTTCCCTCGGTCAACAGACTTTCATTTCAGGGTAGATAATCCTCGGTATATCCCCTGCGGGAGGTAGGGCTCTGCCCTGCAACTGAGAGACTCTTTGTCAGGGTAATAAACTGAAAGCAGGATTTGGAAGAAATTACCTAGAAATTGAGTACTTTACTATAGCTTCTTATCCCTCCTTCAAGTCATGTTTTCCAAAGGGCTCTTCAGAAATAGGGATGAAGAGTATGTATTATCTTTGCAGAATGAAACAAAGGCAGCAGAAGGATTAGTCTGCTGGGCATGAAGGAGTGTTGGTAGAGAAGAGCATACATGCGAAGGCCACTATGAAGACAAAAAAGGCTCTACCTTGTAGTAAAGGTGAAAGAGTCATGTTTGGAGTTTGTTGTCTTTCACATCAAAATGTGCACCTGAAAGCATTGTTTCTTTGTCTGGTTTTTAATTCCTACATGGCTTTCCTAGAAAAAGAAAGTTCTCTAATATAGAGTCTCCCTAGCAAAATACAATCCATTACCTTGTTTAGCTTATGACAGCAATGGATTTGAGTTTGAGTGTTTTTTCTAAGAGGCCATTCTTGGATTAGTATTACTGACCTCTAGTTTTCTTGTTGCTCTCTTGTTTCAGAGGCAGGCATTTTAAGCAATGACAAGGTGTCCAATTTCCATCTTTCCCATTTACATGTTCTATTTAAAGTAATGTAGTTTTCCTGTTCTCTCTTTCCCCTCTACACTTTTATGGCATTTGCTAGTGTCTGGTTATTTCTTACAAAGAGAGCAAACCCAGTTCTTAGATAAAATATGACCACTGAGCAGGGTTGTTTCTGTTCATTAAAATATCTGTGAATCAAGGAAGCTCTTCCCTGACAGTCAGTCCAGAAATGCTGAGGCCCTGCAAAAATGGATGACCTTTAACTCTTACAGGTTTCACTGCCTTTCGTTGACTGAACCCAGAACAGAACATCCTTCTGAAAATCTCAGCAGTACAGAGCTTTCAAGGCAAGCAATAAGCAGAATTTATTAATGGATTAACAGAAGAATTTTTACAAGCTCTGAGGGCCATCATGATTTTGCATGTCAGAGGCTCATACAAAGCACAGAGGTGAAAGGAACTCTTGGGTCAGTGAATTTGGGTCCCTGCTGCAGCAGACAGCCAAGTCGCATAAGCCTATACATAAATTTACCAGGTTGTAGTCTACAGATGCTGGGGCAGTGGAGGGGGGAGGGCAAGCTTGCTGCCTCTCTAGCACTTTGGAAAATGTTGTAGGACCTCCCTAGTTTTTAAAACAACTTCTAGCCCACATGTTTTCCTGATTATCTTAACTCATTCACTTTAGAAAATAAGGCCAACACAGGGAGAAGATCTCTTCTTCCCTGTGTTCAGTGTGAAGATGTAGAAAAAGGTAGGAGCTCAGGTCTTTCAGTCTCGTCCTGTAAGAAGGTCGCTGTAGAAGTCTGTTGTGTGCCAGTGCCAGAGTCGAGTCACCTCACTGGAAGACCAGCAGTGTGACCTGTATGTTCCTGTTGAACTCTAAAAAGTGACTGGTAAAACAGCATTGACTGTCTTGCCTTCTTCTAATGGAAATATCATCTTAGGATATGCCTAAAACCATTTTAAGATCAGCTAATTCAGTGAAAGATAGAGGTTAGCTTGATCCTGTGGATGATTTACAACTGACCCACGTATCTTCCTCCTTTACTACCACACTTGTAATGATTTTTTCCTCAAACAATTACTCTGAGGCCATGTGTGCCCAAGATCAGCTCTATGCACCTGTAATTTCCTCATTTGTGTTCCTGTCTTTGCTATACAAGCTGCTCTCCAACCATGTGATGCTGGTCTCTGATGAAGAGCACTCCATGCCTGGTTGGTTTCATTTTTTTGCCAAGGTGCCTATGTGTTACTTAGATATAGAGAGGCAAACACGACAGTGTGCCCTTGACATGCACACACACTCACCGGCAGCTGGTTTTTTTTAACACTATGTATAATTTCCCAGAAGTCAGGCAACACAAGCTGAAATAAGTGTTTAACAATATTTATGGTTCATGCCCATCGTCCAATTTGTCTTCCTGTCAGCTTTGCTTCTGCCAATATCATCTGAAGACAATTTTCCGTTTCGGTGAGAAGCTAATCTGTAAAAAGGGAGGGAGGAGGAGACCGGGAGAACTGGGGTCTATTGATAGAAGAGCTGTCTCAATCAAAATGCAGGCAGTGATTTCTTACCTGTTACCATAACGAGAAAATGAAAGTCAATACAAAGCAGGAGAAAGTCAAATGTTGTAAGATTGCCTGTGTGTTCCTCAGTCAATAACCGAACCTTTAGACTTTGATATTTCACCCAATGCAGTAGCCATATGGATGCTGCCTGCCTGCCTGCTCTGAGCCCAGGCATGAGTCAGAGCTGATGGGTGGCAAGACATAGGTTTGGCAAGGGATCCAGAGGGGACTGAGGAGGCCAGGGAGGAAGCTACCTTGCACTCTACTCAGCCCACCGCTCCCATGAATTATTATGTAAAAGGAACATTTTCATCTACGAAATAAGGAGATCATGCAAGAAAGAGACTGCTACTGAAATAAGATGAATCAAAACAAAAACTTCTTCATGGTGAGGGTGACAGAGCACTGGAACAGGCTGCCCAGAGAGGCTGTGGAGTCTCCTTCTCTGGAGACATTCAAAGCCCGCCTGGATGCGTTCCTGTGCGATGTGATCTAGGTGTTCCTGCTCTGGCAGGGGGATTCTGTGAAAACCAGATCAAAATTCTTCCTCATCTTGACCAAGAAAAAAGTTCAATAAAATTTATGGGAAGGTCAAGTATATTGTGACTAACTAGCCTGGGCACAGACCTCTGACTTCTCATAACCATCTTGCTGCTCTTGGCTGGTTAAAGCGGGGAATGGAGCAGCAAAGGGTCTTGAGCCCCCTTAGACTTTGTGGTACTCGGCGCAGCCCTCTCTACCCTTGTGCCATCAGTGCCATGAGCCCCACAGGCAGTACCTGGAGCTGCTTTCAGCTTTCATGGAGGTTGTCAGGCAACAAGCTCCCTTGTTCAGAGGCATCACCAAGGAACTCCCTATAGCTTCCTCCCCGGCTCCCAAAGAGTTTCTGGGAGCAAAGAGCCTCTTGTGAAAGCCCAAAAAGACCTTGGCCTCATCTGGATCAGCCCTTCAGGAGTTTCCTTGCTCTATTTGGGAAGCTGAACCAGGACCAAGGGTGGCAGCAGCTTTCACCACCAGGCCCGGGATGCATTTAATGGTCGTTACCATTGATCACTGTTGTCTGCACAATTCCCATCTTCCACTGACCAAGTTTTTTATCAAAACATGGGTGATTCCATCCACCTTTCTGCACAAACAAGCTTCAGATGGGAGACCCATTCCATACTTCACAGACTCAGTGATCTTCCCAGCTGGCAAGGGAATGAACAAGACTGTGGTACTTTCACTGGCAAGTGGGGACAGCTCACATGGGATGTCATGTCAGAGGTGTGTAAGGAATAGGTATAAACCCTGAGAGGCATTGGCTGCACTTGATCCATTAAACTTATTTTGCTGGTGCTGATGTTCAGATGTTCTCTGGGAACCGTCTTAGCTCTTGAGTTGTCTTGCTTCATGCTGCTGTCAAAATACCAATTTTTAGAGGAAACTTTCCGTGCTCAAGACCTCCATTAGTCAGAGCTCTCTACAAAAAAATCGATGTAGTTCAAGGCATGGTATGCATCCACCTTGACAGAAGCAAACAGTATGTGGGGGAGCAGGGGGAGAAGTGGTTTGGTCCTGGCTTTCCCCTGGGACCTGGTGCTTGTCCTGCTAGGGTCCCTGACAGCAGCCCTCCATGGGCAGGACATTGCTCTGGAGAGAAAAGCTAGAGCTGGTCAGGTGGGGAGATATCATGCACAGATTAGATTTCCTCAGTTGGCATTCTGCCCTTCCTGCCATGCTGCCAGCAAGGCCCTAAACACTGGGCTGTGTGCCAGGCTACTCCAAAACTGTACCTTGGGGCACCCTGAGGATGCAGGTGGACCCCACCCTGCTCACCCAGGTCACCTGCCTCTCGTGCGATTTTGTGCAGCTCCTCTCTGCCCTGCTTGTCAGGATTGTGAGAGTTCCTTGCTCGTGCTTTTGAGAGAGCAGGTTCCCGTGCTTCTCTGGAGGCCACCTCCAGTGCAGCAAAAACTATCTGCAGGGAAGTTTTACTGTTTTAATGGTTTTTTAATGGAACTTTTTTTTCTAATCTTACCTCCTGTAAAGCCAGCTGACTTAGTCATCCTGGGCTCCAAATGTGCAGGGCTCACCGGGAGACAGCAGCTGTCGTACAAATGCTGTAAAATGAATTATACTCTACAGCAGCCTCTGACATCTTTGGTCCTCCAGAGGCCAGAAGTGAGTGCCAGGTCCTTCCGCTGAGATTTTTTCCTTTCCAGCAGTACAACTGCTGCTACAACAGGGGGTAAAGCCATGCTGAAATCAGTGATAAAATTACCACAGATTATGGTTCAGACCTAGGAGATTCATTTACCTCTGCTGTGTATCTTACAGGTGTCGTCCTTTTGCATATGCATATGTACCCATCCAGATACGGACACACAGAGCATAAAATAGAGTTATTTTAATGCCTGCTTATTTTATAACAAAAAAGGCTGACTCCAGATCGAAAATCCTTCATGTTCATGTTCCCAGCTAGTTTTGCTGGGGTGTGGCCTTCCTTACCTTTCACCAGAAATGCTGACACAAGAGTTATCACTAATATTCCTGACAACAGATTACAGGTGGAGAAGTTTCCTCTGCTCCCAGTTCAATAAATAAGGAGGGAGAAACTGCACATCAATGGCTAGAAGATGAACAGCTGGCCATTATTACTTCACTGGGGCACACAGAAATATCGTGTCTTCACTTTGTTCTCCTTAGATGTGGCTCTCAAAGAACGGAGGTGTGCACGTGTTGAGCAAGGTGCCGTGACCAGGAGGGGTGCATGTGCCCTGCCAGCAGCCATGGCTCGCTCATGTTTCTGGGCTGCTACCACAGAGCCCAGCAGACAGGCACCAGATGCCCAGTCCCTTGCCTGAAGACCCATGATTATGCAAAATTTGGCCATAAAACTCCTCCCGACCCTAAGACACATTGCACAGAGCATACCGAGAGCATGTAATTAGAGCCGGTAATGATCCACCGACACCAACAGCCAAGCATCAATCATGTGTGGCTGTCCTTGCTGTGACACACGACCAGCGGTATTAACGTTGCAGCCGAAGCATTTCAACAGATAGTTTTATATGGGCTTCATACCTTCTCTTTGGCTTATCATCAAAGAAACAGTGTTTGTTTTGTGCCTGACTGCTGCAAGTCCCCAGAGGATAATGCTGTCCCAGCCAGCCAGGGAAAAGCCTTGCCGCATGCCCAGCCCTTGGAGGAAAGTGTGGGTAGATAGCAAACGAGTGGAGGTCAAGTGAGACTTCCATTAAACCTTTCCCTTCGAGACCAGACCTTGGAGTAGCATCTCTCACTGCTTCAGTCAGCTGCCCAGGGAGCCAGCAAGGAGAGACTGCGAGTTTAAGTGGAAGAGGTGGGATGTGAAGCTTGAAAATACTTCTTTTAAATGAGTTTTCTTCTGGATAATGATATCATGAAATAAATCAGGATGGAGCATCTCATCCTTGAATCACTGTGGAGCCCACCTGTGACATGACTCATGGCCTTGATGACTTATTTAGCATGACTGAACCTCATGAGGGCCCTGTGATTAAGCTGCCACCAGCACTCATGAAGTGCCCTAACTTGTCAGGGCCCCAAATATAGAAGGTTTTGGTCAGACCAGGGGGAAAGTTTTGATGAATAAAGAATTCCATGGGAGCCCACGTTCAACAACAGCAGGAAGAACAGTGATTTTTTTTAAAGTGATACTCCCAACCCAAGTTGGGCCCTAATTTAGCTAGGAAGGAAGATAATCTAAGCACTTCCAGCATGAGTGCTAATGTAAACACCCTCACCATCTGTTTTATTTGTACACACACACACACTCAGTTTATAAAATGTCAGTTCTCCCCTGTTGCTTTTGCAACCTGCACATCCCGCTGCAATGGAAGAAGTGGAGCAACTGGAGCTGGGGCTGTCCCAAGCGTGGGTCCTGGCCTGGGTCTGGCCACAGGTGTACTGCGCCCGTGCTGTGGCCAGTGCCAGGTGCCACCTGCTCTCTGCTCTTGCTGGGGAAACCAGGGTTGCATGAGCCGGGGTGCAAGGTGGTGCTGGCTCTGTGCTCCCCATTCCTGCCCCAACCTCCAAGGGGGTTCGCAGCCCTGCTCTCTTCCCCCGGCCATTGAGGTTGACCTGGGGGTAGCGAGTGCAGGCAGGCAATGCTCCCCAGAAGCTCTGGCTGCTCCTGCAGTGCCGGACCCTGGCATGGCTGGGAGTCATACTGGGATGCCCCAGCCCCAAGCCCTGCTCTGGTGGAGGGAAGGGCTGGGGCTGATTCTGCCAACCCACGTGCTGGAGGGATTAAGACACACTTCACGCGTATTTCAGTATGACTGCAGAAAGCGGTGTCCTTTAGCAAATGGTAAATAATTGACACTTTACTCTGTTGGCAGCCAGCAACCCCACCGGCAGCTGGGTTTGTCATTTTGCATCCCCTCGGTGGCTCTAATTTCAAATTTACAGTAACATATGCCCAGAGAGCTGCTGGCCTTCTCCCAGCATCATGAATGCTTATTCCCTGCTGCCCTGCACTGTGACGGGTGAGGAGTGAGTGACATTTCTGCTTCTGCCACAGGTCTTCTCTTGGCCTCCTGCAGTGAGAGAACAGAAACTTTTTTTAACCCTCTGGTTTCTCATTATTAGTAGTATTATTTAGACTGGGCAGCTTGGGGACCAGAGTATTTCCAGTAAGCTTATTTAGCTGCATGACTCCTATAATGTAAATGACAGTTGCACAGCTAAAACTGTGCAGATCCTGTTGAAGATTTACCCCCAGGGTTATAATTTTACAGAGATTTTCCCCTCGCAGAGCCTTTGCCATAATCATTACATGGAGAGAAAATTGGAAGTCTCTGCACAAGAGGAACAAGTGGCTCGCTTAGGAAATAGAATTTTGCATTCAGGTGAGTGTTACGGAGGAACAGGCAGCATGGGGAGGGAGAAGCTGGACTTCACCCTTCCAGTGTCACTGTGACATCCCAAGGCAGGTGATGTTTGCTCAAGATGGTGCAAATCCTTGTGCTGTGAAGGTATTAAAACAGGACTGGCAGACAATTTTTTTTTTATTTTTTTACTCGTAAACCGCATTTGCAAAGCAAAATCTGCCTAAAAGATAAGCAGAACATTTATCATCCCTTTCCTTCCGACAGCTCATGCTCCTAGTTTCAGTAAGGGCTTTGGGTTACGTAGGACGCTTCCCCTCCACGGCAAGCCTGGAGGAGGATGGGGGTTGTGTTCCCACACTGCTACTCAGCACAGCACCTGTGGCCACTGTGCCTCTTCCACACAGCCATGCAGGATGGATGGGGCCACCTGGGCAGTGTTTCTGCTGCACTCTCCTTGAAGATGGCCATGCCCCATGAGCTCTCTCTCCTTCAGCAGGCACAACAGAGTTATTTGTCCCTCTGACATGGGCCATAAATTTCAAGGCCAGAAAGAGCCATTACGGTCAGCTTGCATGACCCCTGATATAACACAGAGCATGATTTGTGCATCAAGCCCAGGACTTCCTTTGGAGATCTGATAAATCTTTGGGAAAGGCAGTCATTCCTGATTTAAAGGCTGCAAGCCATTGCGCCGTGTCCCTGGGTAAGCTGTGAAGTGGTTAATTATCCTCATGGCATGAATGCGCGTCTTTATTCCTGATCAGAGCTATCAGAGCTGGCCTGCCTGGGAGCTCAGTCACACACATGGCTGCAGCATCACGTCGTGTCTCTTCTTGCCGGAGCGGCGGATCCGCTGGGCACATGGCTCTTCCTTGAGGGGTTGTCAGACCTCATTAAGTCACCTCCTGACTTTTCCTCTGACAAGCCAAACAAATTGAATTTCTTTAGACTGATTGATTAGCTCACCTCTGAGAGGCATAATGCAGCTACATGGATTTTTTTTCCATGCAGCATGTCTCTTACATCAGGACATCACACAGGTCCGAGTCTGGTGAGAGAGGAGCCAGCTACCAAAGAAGGTATTCCTTCCTTCAGCCAGGTTTAGTGGGGCCAGAGCTTGTTAGCACATATAGTTCACGCAGAATTGCTCTCATTTCCTGAACAAGGATTGAGGGGTTTGATTTTCTTTTGTTTGGCAGAAGATAAACTGCTGAAGGGGGTGTTGCTTCAGGCTGCCAGGTTGATCTGCAAGGACCTGGAGGAGTCTGCCTTGCACTGGGGAGGGCAGGAGGTGAACTTAAGTGGGGGATTCTCACAGGACCGGTGCTTTAAAAGCAATCTAGAGGCCAGAGTGAATTGGCCGCTAGATTTTAAATCGATCCTTCCACTCTTCAGGGAAAAAACACAAATTCCTCTAAAAGGATCAAAGATAGTGGAATTAGTCTGCATCTTTTCACTGGAGGTCATTGCATCTTCCTAGCTGCTGCAGGATGGAGTGCTGTAGGTACTTTGACGTTCAGCAGCTGACCCTTCATCACCTGCTTTTCAGGTTTAATGCTAGACAGAAGGTCTAAAAAGTTCTCCTGCTCCTTGTTCCTGTACTCCAGACTACCCTACCCCCTGCAGCAAGTCATAGAGGCAAAACGATTTCTAGAGTCTGTACATCTTACAGGATTGGGCTGTCACCCCAGTAAGCACCCCTTGAGGCATGAGACATGGTAGGAAAGGGAAAGGATCAGTGAGGGATTTAACCAGATGCCTGGCCTCACTCCTCTGGAGAATAAAGGAGTGGAAGAGCTGAAGATCTGCTCAGACAAGTCCCACAGTGCCACTTGGTCCCTGAAAAGAGGGGCTGGTGGCTTTGTCAGCCTTCACAATGAGGATGTGCCTGGGGCTGCAGGTCACTGCAGAGAAGGTGTCAGCGCAGCCTGGGTCTCCAGTGCAGGTGTGGTAGAGAGTCTGCATGCACATCTTTGCTGTCAGGTTGTCATCAGACAGGGTACAGAGAATAACTACAACAGGGATGGGTAGTCTGAGATGTGACAGCATGGAGGATGGGAATCAGGTAGGGGAATTGTTTGGCATTACTTTTGGTCTTGTGTCAAACTCAGTACTCTGCAGCTGAAGTACTCAGAGCAAAGCTGGTGCATGCATACAAGGGGCTTGGAGGGGCACCCCAATATACTCTGTCAAGACCACATTTCTACACCTCTGCAGACAAAAGGAAGTGTAGCCTGTGGTGTGGCTGGAAAGTCATTCTCTTTAGGGGCCTTAGTGTCCTAGAGCTTTAAGACCCAAGACATCCATGAACCCATGATGTGCTCTCATGCCACAAGCCCTACCTGCTATTAACTTCAGAGAGTACCTGAGAGATGGGAGAAAAACACAGTCGCCAGGCAAAAGGTGATAATCTTTTGCATATTATTTCCTGAAATTACTCTCTACTTCTCCTTCTGATGGTCCTGTTGTCACTGCCAGAATAAAGAACTGAATCATGTATTTGTAAAAGGACAGATAAAGCTTTCTGAAAGCCAGTCTTCACCACAAGAGAAGTCAACTGCTATTGTCAGTGCAATCACGAGTCCCAGAATTTCTCCTCTGCAGGTCCCCAACATCTCCTCATGTTTGTCCTCCTGGTCTACTGTACAGGTCAGCTTGACCATCAGGACACCCTTGGGCAAACTGAGGTGCAGGAGGGAACTGAGGGAAGAAGGTTCCCTCTCAAACTCCCCTTTGACAGCAGGTAAGTTAATGAAAACCTCTCACAAGAGACAATAGTTCCATGGATGAAGCAGACAACAGGGGCAGGAAGAGCCTTTTAAAATTAAACAAAATGAACAGAAGAGGTAGCATGTTCCAACCCTAACAGTGCAGTGAAGGTGAAGGGTAGTATCCTTGGCCTAAGCATCCTCTAAACATACTGTCACACACACAAGCCCAGAGGACACCATATCCCCTCTTGGTGAAGACACCTTCTCCATAACTAGAGATATCACCAGCATCCTCTAGGGATGTTGGTCCCTACACTGTGGTCTGGAGACACCCTAGCTTTACACAACCCTTCTTCTGATACTCTTGGTATACCAACCCTTTTGTCAGGTGGCCATTTCCCTTTTCTATTCACGTGCAGATTAGATGAATCTGTCATGCCAGAGATGGTGTTGGCATCCTTCACAGCCTCAGAAGTGGACCCTATAGCTTTCTGGCATACCTCAAGTGCAGCAAGTCCCAAAAACCCAACCCTGGAGACAGCAGAGATGCACCATAGCCCTTGAGAAGGTCCCCTTGCTGTTGACCTACTTGGACCCTCCAGCCACTACTGATACTGAGAGGTGACCGCCCTGCCTGCCTTGACACATGTCAGCCCTCCCAATCCATTCACAGGGCATTCAGTGATGGGTAAAGCTGGTCACTGTCCTTTTGGTCATGATTTTTGGTTACTTTGATTGCCATTTATGGTTTTCAGTTGACTCCAGGTGAGTACCATAAAAATTCTCTTTGTGTTGAGGCCAGACCACCAGGTGGCATTCAGGTAGAATCTTGTCATGGCTTTATTTGTTGCCCATTTATATAACTAATGAGTTGGATTAAGAGGATGAGCTGGATTTGGGCTTTCTAGTCTGGGCAGACCTGGCAGGAATAGAGGACCTTCCAAGCTTGTGGGACAGCTGGCACAGGTAAGAGCTGTGTCTGTCCTGGTACCGCTATCTATCACATCTGAGAAGTCGTGGCACTCTGAAGTTCCTGCAGACTGGAAAAGGGGAAACATAACCCCCATTTTTAAAAAGGGAAATAAGGAAGACCCGGGAAACTACAGGCCAGTAGTCTTATCTCTGTGCCTGGCAAGATCATGGAAAACAAGCAGGTGATTTGTGACAACCAACATGGCAAGACCATGTGTCTGGCACATGGAAAACAAGCAGGTGATTGGTGACAACCAGCATGGCTTTACCAAGGGAAAATCGTCCCTGACGAATTTGGTGGCCTTCTACGGCAGGGCCATAGCGCTGGTGGATAGAGGAAGGGCAACTGACATCATCTACCTGGACTTGTGCAAAACCTTTGACACAGTCCCACATGACATGTGGATATGAGCAGGCAGTGCATGCTTACAGCCCGCAAAGCCAACTGTGTTTTGGGCTGCATTAAAAAAGGGGTGGCCAGCAGGCAGAGGGAGGTGATTGTGCCCCTCTACTTGGCTCTTGTGAGGCCCCACCTGGAGTACTGTGTTCAGGCCTGGGGCCCCCAGCACAGGAAGGATGTGGAGCTCTTGGAGCGGGTGCAGAGGAGGGCCACTAAGATGATCAGAGAGCTGGAGCACCTCTCCTGTGAGGAAAGGTTGAGGGAACTGGGCTTGTTTAGCTTGGAGAAGAGAAGGCTCCGGGGAGACCTCATTGCAGGCTTCCAGTACTTGAAGGGAGCCTATAAACAGGAGGGGGAGCAACTGTTTACGAGGGTGGATAGTGATAGGACAAGGGGGAATGGTTTTAAACTAAGATGGGGGAGGTTTAGGTTAGAGATTAGGAGAAAGTTTTTCACCCAAAGGGTGGTGGCACACTGGAACAGGTTACCCAGGTAGGTTGTGGATGCCCCTTCCCTGGAGGCATTCAAGGCCAGGCTGGATGTGGCTCTGAGCAGCCTGGTTTAGTGGTTGGCGGCCCTGCATATGGCAGGGGGGTTGGAACTAGATGATCACTATGGTCCTTTTCAACCCAGGCCATTCTATGATTCTATGATTCTATGATTCTGTGATTCTGATTCTATGATTCTATGATTCTGTTACACCCTTGTCTCTAACTTGGGGAGACATGAATTTGATGGAAGCACCACTTGCTGGATAAGGAACTGGCTAGATGGCCGCACTCAAAGAGTGGTGGTCAATGGCTCAATGTCCAAGTGGAGGCCAGTGACAAGTGGTGTTCCACAGGGGTCAGTACTGGGACCAGTGTTGTTTAACATCTTTGTTGGAGACATGGATAGTGGGATGGAGTGCACCCTCAGCACATTTGCCGATGACACCAAGCTGTGTGGTGTGGTGGACACGCTGGAGGGAAGGGATGCCATCCAGAGGGACCTGGACAGGCTTGAGAGGTGGGCCAGTGCAAACCTCATGAAGTTCAACAAGGCCAAGTGCAAGGTCCTGCACGTGGGTTGAGGCAATCCCAAACACAAATACAGGCTGGGCGGAGAATGGATAGAGAGCAGCTCTGAGGAGAAGGACTTGGGGGTATTGGTGGATGAGAAGCTCAACATGAGCTGGCAGTGTGCACTTGCAGCCCAGAAAGCCAACCGTGTCCTGGGCTGCATGAAAAGAAGCATCACCAGCAGGTCAAGGGAGGTGATTCTCCCCCTCTACTCTGCTCTCGTGAGACCCCACCTGGAGTACTGTGTTCAGATGTGGGGCCCCCAACATAAAAAAGACATGGACCTGTTGGAGAGAGTCCAGAGAAGAGCCACAAAATTAATCAAAGGGCTGGAGCACCTCCCCTATGAGGACAGGCTGATAGAGTTGGGGTTGTTCAGCCTGGAGAAGAGAAGGCCCCGAGGAGACTTTGTAGCAGCCTTCCAGTACCTGAAGGGGGCCTACAGGAGACATGGGGAAACACACTTTATCAGGGAGTGTAGTGATAGGACAAGGGGTAACGGGTATAACCTAAAAGAGGGCAGATTTAAATTAGATATTAGGAAGAAATTTTTCACTGTGAGGGTGGTGAGACACTGGAACAGGTTGCCCAGAGAAGCTGTGGATGCCCCATCCCTGGAGGTGTTCAAGGCCAAGCTGGATGAGGCTTTGAGCAACCTGGTCTAGTGGGAGGTGTCCCTGCCCATGGCAGGGGCGTTGGAACTTGATGATCTTTAAGGTCCTTTTGAACGCAAACCATTCTATGATAGTGTGATTCTTTTTAGGAGCATAGGAGAGATCTGCACTGCCCTTCAAAGGAGGCATTTTGATGCAGTGGCTTTGTCTGTCTTGGCTTCCTTTTCCTACCTTGCCCTGGAGACTCTCAATTCTCAGGTCACAAGTGGGGCTTTCCAAAGCAAGTCTGAAATAAACCATACCTTGTTTATTTGCCCCGAAGTACTGGCTGTGATTCATCTTCAGATTTAATACCAGTGTGTAGCTGGATGCTCCTGTTCTATCGACTTCTTTAGCTCTGCTTGCAGATAATGAGTTTAAAATCATGGGTTGAACAGAATCTCCCAAGTTGTTGTGTCGCTGCTTCTTCTGTCACACATGGTCGAGTTATACAATCCCCTTCATAGGTTTGCAAAGCTCCAGCTCAAAACTAGGCAGTGCTTTGCTCCTAGAAATCCTGCAGGAAAGCCTTGACAGAATTTCATTCCTCCAGTGGTCATTAATTCTGTCATTTCTTGTCTAAACATAGTCAGGGATAGTTTAGAGGCATTTGCTCAATAGCCAACATTGTCCTAAAACTTAAATAACTCATCTCCCTGCTTAGTGGACATGTTGGGAAAAAAGGGGGTTATGGAACATGGACAGATCCCCATGCAGCCCCTTAAGCTGCAGGGAGATGCCAGGGTCCATCAGGGTGGGGCAGAGGGCTGAGCTGGCACAAGGAGGTGTTCCCAGCAGCTGAGGCATGGTCCTGAGCACTGCTGAGGTCTCAGTGGGTCCTTGTCCCTCGGCACCACTCTCTTCAGGCCCTTCTGGAAATATTCTAGCTGATGTCGCCTCCATTTGTCTTTGCCATTTCTTAGCCATGAGACGCTCATGGCTTAGAGCCATCTCATGCCTGAGTGATCTATCTCTGCTGCTTTGTGGATAAGCTGCCAGCATATAGCAGAAATTCTTGTTTCTAGTGTCCAAGTACATGGTGGTGCATTTTTTACTGCTAAATTACATCCCATTTGTCTCAGTCTCATCCTTAAGGACACCCAGCTCCTCCTACATAACATTCCAACCCTTATCAGTACTAGCAGTGATAGGAACTTCACGTCGTTCCTGCTCTCTCTGCTAGGGTCAAGAAAATATGGATTAAGAGTGTCCAAGACAGCTCCTCGATGAACTCCACCAGGAACTTGCTGCCAAATTTTAATTCCCCTTTCAGCACAGACTATTTTCTACCCATTGGCTGGTTCTTGACCCGGACTAAATCTCTTTCACTACAACACATCTTAATGAGCACATTTCTGCTTAGTAACAGGGAATTGGGCAGACCTGGTTCCTCCTGTGTCCTGACTATAGCTGGGAAACCTATCCCGTTCTTTGTTCAATTTGTCATGCACTGTCTGGTATTTCTCCATCCTTCCTGCAGAATTTGTCCCAACACTTTTCTCCTGCGAAGGCTAGATGAACTGGTCCATGGCTACCCCTGCTGCCCTTCCTAGTCACTTCTCCTTCCCCAAGCCCAGCTATGATATCAGCTCTTCTCCAGTCCTCTTCCACAGTCCTTGACTTGATGGCTTCATGAAAAGCCATAGCTATCAACCTTGCAATTGCAAATGGTTGTACTTTCCGCACACTGGGTTGGAGATGCCCTTGTCCCCTTGATATGATGTGACCTTCCTTTATCTCCGCTTCTCTCTGTGCTCACAAATCCCAGGTCTTTTAACTCATTTCCCTTTGCCCCATGCTGTCCCCAATAGCTGCTGCTGACAAAAAGCTCACATTGGGGTGGCAAAGTATTTAGTTCATGTTGGGCTGATGTCTAGAGTGCCTGAGCTAAGCCACATAGTTTTGCATATTTCCTCCTGCTCGGTTCTTCTTTTCTACTCTCCTTTTTGCTCTCTGTTGGTTATCTCTGCATTTTTAATGCTACCTCTGTTAAAGATTTATAAGCTTTGGGCTGGCTTTTTTATGGGTATAATATTCTCACAATTCAGAAAGTTTTTGCAGTATTATATTTATTTTTTTCCCATATTCAAAGCTCCTTCAGACAGCACAATAGATGTAGCTTTAAAACTTTAAGCAAGGGAAAAGACCTGTCTTCCTTCTCCTCCCTGTTTTGGAGCTCTGAAACTTTTTTATGATGGAGTGTGCTTGTGTATCTGAGTGCAAAGGAAGTGGGGAAAAAGAGGAAAAGCAATAGATGATTAATATTGCCCAAGCCAGAGAAGGCAAAGGCAGGCACTGGGAGAATGAAAAACTGCCAAATGGAGGAGAAGATCAGGTTCAAAATAATCTAAGGAACCTAAAGATGCACAAGCCCATGGGATCAGAAGGAACTGGAGGATGAAGTTGTTAAACCACTATCCATCATATTTGAGAAGTCATGGCAGTCTGGTGAAGTGCCCACTGACTGCAAAAGGGGAAGCATAACCCCCATTTTTAAAAAAGAAAAAAATACCTGGGGAACTAAAGGCCAGTCAATCTCACCTCTGTGCCTGGCAAGATCCTGGAAACTATGCTAAAGCACATGGAGTTGTTCTTGCCCCCATAAAATATTCCTCAGAGATGGAGCTAGGTGGAGAAACAGATCTGCTGTGGTTAGACAGGCACCCAGGCCGCTTGCTTTAAAAAACTCATCTTTTTGGTTCTCATCGCTTTGCCCCCAGATAAGAATTTGCAGGCTGCATGGAAGCACCCCTGAGGTACACAAGGAGTGGAATTAGATAGAGTAAATATACGTCAGTCTCTTTCTACCTGTTTTTTAGGAAGCAATCACAGAGCTTTTTCAGTGCACGGGGAAATAAACCTGTTCTCACTCACCAAACAAATCCTTTCTTCACTGTTGAGCCAGCTCAAATCCTGTGCCCTAAAGGACCACCACATCACAAAAGTCAATTTTTCTTGTCCTGAACCTTTTCCAGACAGCCTGAGGTGCTGAACTTTGACATAATTTCAATAGTTGTTTCTTTCTAGAATGCTAGCACAGCTTCTTAAACCACCTTACTGGTAATTACCAAGTGAGCTTGCAGCAGATCTGAGTCATGGGTGGTGCTATTCCAGAAAATAAGATGCAGAGAGTTACATGACCAGCACAAGGTCATGCAGAAGGACTGTAGCAGAGCAGCACTTCCCCAGGCACTAACTCTGAGCCTTTGTCTAGTCCATATAACAAAATGCAATCAGCCACTGCCTAAACATTTACCTCTAGGCAGATTTTGGTACGCTCGGGATCAGCTAACAGTCCTGTGAAGCACCAGTGCTCTACCTCTTTTTGGTTCTGCACACTCCTGGCATGAGGCAGGTTAAAAATGAGTAGAAAAGAACATTCAGTTATAAAGAGAGGGAAGATTCTTTGACTTCCAGTTTGTAGTCATGTCTACTTCACTTTCATTTGAGGGAATTATCTCAGCAATTAAACCTGAACTCAGGCATGGCATGGCACCACGACGCGTACTTCCCACACTGCCTTCACGTGAATGCACCTTTCAGAGTCTCTTACAAAACACAGCACAAGCTGGTGTTGTTTGCTACCATGAAACACCAGCAAAGCTACTTTTTAATCACAATTTTTCTGTGATAGGATATGCATCTAGCTTAGAGATGTTTTCTGCATATACATTAACAGGAGCGAGCCACTGTGTGTGGGCAGACAGCAAAAGGCCTCGTGTTGACCTTAAACAGGATGCCAACCAGCCTGGTGGTTTGGTACATGTCTGTGTGCTCTCTGGACTGGCACAGATGTGGTGGGATCGAGGACAGGGCCATGACCCCATGACCACACGTCTCCCCGCAGCCTTACCTGCTTGGTGACACATCCAGGGGATGCTCTCAGTTCCCCTGTGGAGGTGAGATTTACATGGATGCAAGGCAGAGATGCATAGAAGGAGTCTTTGTTTCCCTACAGTCACAGATCTGGTGGGGACAGCTTGCTTTTGGTCTGGTTCACTTGGAGAGCTCCATGTCTTTCCTCTTGGTGCTTTGACAGCCTGGTGCCACTCAGGACATGGAAGGGCCAGGGCTTCCCAGGGTCTGTGCAGCCCTCAGGTTTGTGATGGGCACCTCCGGTCTCCCCAGGGCTCCCCACAGATTCATGGCTGTGGCTTGAGCTATCCTTGCTTCCCAGGGCTTTTCTGTCCCTCCCAGGGCACCTCTTGATCTGCCCTAGGGAAAAAAGCACATTTCACTGGGAGAAACATTTGATGAGCAGTTTCATTCATTTTCAGCTAATTAGCACTGGTTAAACCAATCATCAGAAAACCAAGCATGGATTAACAACCTCATTTAAAACCTGTGTGGGTACACTTACAACAGCCAATACTCTATAAATACAGCTACAGCTTCTGTACACATGGTGAGGGTAATGTAGTTTGTGTGCAGGATTTGGTAGAAGGTGGTTATTCGTTACTCTGGTCCATAGTGTAGATAATACTCATGTAGAAGCTTCATAAGTAGTTGGAGGAAGACCAAGAAGCCTTGGAAATATTTCCAGGCTTCACTGTGGTGGCTGTCCAGCCTCAGATCTCATTCTGTCCATCTTCTCAGAGATACCCAGTGACTGAATCCCACTTGCTTGTGCAATTCACACCTGGCAGAGTTGATGCTCTGGCTGTGCCAGTGGGGTGTCTTTCAGCACAAGTGTGTCCTACCTCAGATGTCTACCTGCCCCTTGGCTCTGGCATCCAATTGTTGAGTGGACCGGGGCAACCGCTCTGTCCCCATCAGCAACAGCAAGAGCGGTCAGTGCTACTTCTTGCAGCTGGGACAAGCTGTCATCCTTCTCCTGATGGTAACCAGCTACAGCAGCACAGATTGCTGCTTTCCTTATGTTCAGCTCTTTGTGCCTTTCCAGAGAAAACCAAGGCAGGAGGCTTCTGCTCTGTATCTGTAACTGGCTTCCACCTTGGCAGAGGATGAGACATGGGCTGACTTCCTATTTATCTGAGCCCAGATGGGTTTTCTCAGTTGCACAGTGTTGGACAGGAAAGCATCGTTGCACATGTGTAGCCCAGAAGTCAGACAGTGAAAGAGTGAGGCGTGGGGCTGGGAGTCATGGCATGGATGTGGACCTTGCCCCCATGGTCCCCTGTGAGGGCCAGGGGATGAGATTTACCTTACCTCTGGCTATGGGGTTGGCACAAAGCGGGGACACCTCTGCTTTGGAGCTTGGCGTTGGAGGACCTCAGAGCCAAAGACCCCCTTTCTCCTCAGCTCCTCCTGCCTTCCCCGTGGGAAGCATTAGAGGGTCCTCCTGGCCCACCACCAAGCACGAAGGCCATGGGGAAAAGCTCGAAAACTAACTTTTCCCTCCTCCAGCCCTGAGCAGGTGCAGCCCACCCCATGTAATGTGAGTGGGATTGTTTCTGGATGAGATCACGGGTCAAACCCTGAACCCCTGGCCCTGGGTGGGCTCCTGGGGCTTTCACTGGGGCTTTGCTCCAGCTCTTCTCACCCTTGAGATCTTGTGGCTTCCAGTGAGGAGCTGCTGCACAGGCTCAGGCAGCACTCAACATCCCCGACAGCATGCAGCCAGCTGGAGGAGAGACTTGCAGCTGATGGCTCTGGCTCCTTACGCAAGCTCTCGGCCACAATACTTCGCTCCTTTTAAGAGTGGGGTGGTGCTCTGGAGGATGGCTCTGCTTATCTAAGGCAGGATTGGAGTGGGACAGCCTGCAGTCTGGCTGGGTCTCAGCTGCCCTTGGGAACCTCATGAGGATTCTGCCAGGGGCTGATAAATGCCAACAAAAGGATGTCAAGCGTGAGCACTTGCTTCCAGTTTTGTTTATTCCTCTGATTTCTACAGAGGCACACAAAGAGTCCACACGCAAGCTGTACAGAGTGCTCTTTATAAAAATAAATAAAAAGGTCCTTGCTGTTCAAAATCAGCTTCCCTCAGGGTCTATTTTAGCCCATCACCTTAGCAGCAGCCCCTTCAGAAGCTGGGACTCTGCTGATGAGAGTTAGTCACTCCTGTCCCTCAGCAGGCGTCTCGGTAATTTTCCCCAGCTAGTTACGTCAGTGAAGCCCTGCACCAGCAGCGCTCCCCGATTATGCAAGCTATGTTTGCAGATATGTTTGAGGTTGGTCTTTTTAACCTTTATTCACCGGCTCATCACAGGGAGAGCTGCAATAAAAGCTTTGCTGATAAAGCCCAGTAATATACTGACAAAATAAAAGCATGGCATTGGTAATAGATTATATTTGTGGGAAACTGAAAAAAGAAACAAAGAAGCCAACTGCAGCCTACATAGGCACAGCTGAATCTGTAGCGGTACTGTCTCTTGAAAAAAAAAAGACATGCTTTTCTAGTTCATCCAGGCAAAAGTAGGGACAAAGATTTTATCTGGGTTTCAGTTTATTAGCCAAATGCTTTGCAGTCATGGGTTTTGCAAGACTGAGCTACCTCTCTGCTCCCTGTGAGGCACCCTGGGGCTTGTTCACAGATGCTGCACAACTCCTGAACTACAAGATTCAAGCCTTCAATTTATTTTTTTTGTCCCCCTCCTCCCTCTTTTTTTTTTTTTATGGCTATGTTCATTTTATCTTTGTAAAAGGGTACTTTGTAAAAGATGCGAGCAATTTTCTTCACCAGGAACTTCTGGAAATGTTTTTATTCACTCAGCTCCAACATCTCAGTTGTCCAAGCCTGTTCTTCATCCCCACTATACCCAGGTAACAGAAAATCAGGGGACTGGGATAAAGTCACTTGCCTAGGTTGCTGGTAAAAAAATTCCCTCTTTGACCTTCCTGCCTTGCTGGCTGCCAAGTCTTTCCTCCGGGTACTTGGCAAGTGCTGGGGAAAGGCTTGTGCCCAGCAGTCCCTCTGCAGGGATCCTCCTACAGACACCTGCTGCTGATGGGATCTGAATCCCTCCCCATGCCAATGCTAATGTCTGAGATCTCTGCTATGTCTGCAGCACTGAAGTGCCCCCTCCTCTTTCCTCCTTGCCCGAACAAGCCCAAGGGTGGGCATGGAGCAAGGGACTGATACATTAAAGACTTGTGCAGTGGGAGGGGTCATGTAGCCCCACACCAAGTCCAGTTCAAAATGAATCGATTCGGACAGTGTGATTCTACTGACCCTCCAGTTGCAGATCAGGTGCTAAATCTAACTATAAAGAGAAATAATTGACTGACTAGTTGGGGTTTCTTAGGGCAGTAACTATAGAAACTCCCTGCCTGTCAGACAAAGGTGGAACAGAGCTGTGTTGAGCTGATTGGAGCCAGATCACTTTGCTCCATGCAGCAAAGTTTGTAACAGGTGCTCTGTGCAAAATGCCATGTCCTAGTGCTTCCCTGTGGATACCAGGATTGCTAAGGTGATGCTAGAAAAAGAAAAAAAAATCACAGTCTCTGTCTGTGAGCGTCACAACAGAGTAAATGTTAACATCCATATAACTGAGCTGAAGAGGTTCCTGTTGGCCATGAGTTTCTCATTGGAGTGATGGGTTGCTGAGCCTGACAGATAAAACTGGTCCATGTTTTTCAAATAGTTTATAGGTCCTGAAACCCTGCAGTCCTGGGCTGAAAGAAACTGGCAGTAAATTTGTGCTTCATCAAGCAAATACTTCACTTTGTGCTCCATTGGGCAAATACTTCAGCCCAAGGTAAAACACAAACACTTTCTTTTTCACATTTTAAAGAAAACTGCTTACTGTTGGGACATTTCAAAACTTCCCCAACATCACTAAAAAGGATAAAGAAGGGAAAGCAAAAGATAGAATTAAAGCATAAGAAAGCATTTATTGTAGTATGAATTAAATACTTTAAGTGACTCCAAGTCATCAGGGTTTCTCATTTGCCAAAGAAGAAAGGCAGTTCCTTGCACCCATCCTCAATGACACTGTCTTTCCCTTCTTTGTCTTGGACAGCAAAGTCCTGCAGCGACAGAACCTGGGACTGTGTGCCCTGAGGGAAGAAGTTGGAAATAGCAGCAGTCTGCCAGTATATGCCAGGAGATCTTGAAAATGCAAGATTTCAAATATGTCATCTGAACCAGTGCCCAGTGCACAGGGGAAAAAAATGAGGCAGGGAAAGGGTAAGGCATGCTATAAATTTTTAGAATTACCATGTGTGGTCAAACTAAGGTAAATGCTGGTTGCTGGTCAGAGGGCCAGAGGCTGTCTTGTGCCCCTGAGGAGCCTTGAGATGCTGTGTAGGTTGGATCTCTTTCCTCCTCCCCATGTGCACCTGCCTGTGGTCCCATCCCTGTCCCCTCACCAGCCTGCAGCTTCCCTCCTGAACAGCAGGGCGATAGATAAAGCTGGAAGCTTAAACTTATCATGCCAAGCCAGTGATAAGCAAGCAGTGTGATGATGTTTACAAGGGGGATGAGGACAGCTTACTCTGCAAGCCAACAAGAAGCCAACAAGAAGCCACTAAGCCTTGCAGGAGTGATTGGGCCAGGACTAATGTGCTGCAGGCTCTGCAGCATGCTTAGCCTTCACACTGGTCAATATTGCACGAGCTCCATCAAATGTCAATCCATCCCACATAGGTCTCAGTGGGAGAGGAGGTTCCGGGAGAGTTCGTTCCCACCTGAGAGCCTGCCAGCAGCACTGCAAGACCCAAATGGAGGAGTAATGCTGGACCAGGGGAGTGTGTCTGGAGCTCCAGTCCACTTCTGAGATGCTACCCTTGCGTGCACGGCGCCTGTCCTAGGGAGCAGCACCCTCAGGTGGGCTGGCCTTGCCAAAGTCCCACACTGGCCCTAGGCAGTTTTCCTCTTCTGCCACATGATCCCATGTTTTGAGACCTCTCAACTATTCAGTGTCAAAAGCACCAAGCACCAAATTGCTTTTGAGGAAGGATGTTCCCAGGTGGCACTGTGAAATACTTAATGTTAGGATGCTGTATTTGGGACTGGCAGCATTTTTAACAAATGGGACATAGTGAAACAGCTCTCTTTTGGCTCACCAAGCAAACTGCCTGCAAGGAGGATGAGTGGGTACAAAGCAATAAAAGAGATCTTTATGTCCTTTGAACTAAGAAGAAACTCCTTCAATTAATAACTAGCACTTAACATCTAGAAGCAGACCCAGTGTTATTACTAGGATTAACAGTAGCCAGGCACTTTTCATTAAGCATGGAGCTGTAAGCTACACCCGTGGCACAGGCCTTGTTACAGAGGACGTGTTAATCCATCTGGAGCTGAAGGCAACAGAAATAATACCCGACGGTAGAAGGCAAGCCCACCCAGCCCCTGCACCCAGCCTGACACCCACGACACGGCGGCACAGCTTGGTTGCAGGAAAAAATGGACTCTGGGGCTTGCTATGTCATGCTGATGTTTCCCATGATGATTGCTTCGATCCACATAGAGATCAATCCTGCTCACCCTGGGGGCTGCAACGTGCCACAGCTGGAGCGTTAAATATGAGCATCGATGTAAATTTTCTGCAAATACACGTTTGAGGCTAATTTGGTACTCCCTCTTGGTCTCCTTTCTAATGCTTAGTAATGCAATTAGCACACACGCTCAGTGGTTAATAAACCTGCGTACAGAGCCATGAGCAACTGTTTTCACAAGGGGGGAGGACGCACAAGGCCACTGCCTCTATGACGTCAAGGTCCCCTCTGCTCAGGATATTTCAGTTCACTAATGCCATCGCCTCCCTTCCCTCTCCTACACGGAGTGTTAACAATGCAGATGCCACTGCCTTGCCCCTGATGTGTGTCCTGCGCAGAGCAGCAGGAGGAGGGCTGGATCCTGCCCTCACTCCGTGGCTGGGTCCAAGCAGCCCATGGGGAGCAAGGGGGCACTTCTTGGCTGCTTCACACGTGCCACAGCCACTTGTGCACAATATGCCAGACCTGGGACTTCACACGTGGCCGCTCTGCAGCATTGCCAGCCGCTCTTCTAATAAGTGCTAATTCACTTTTCGGCTTTGCTCCTTGATCCTTTCATGCCACCTCCTGAGCCGCTTTGTGCCAACGTCTGCTGATGTCAGCGGCTGCGGGACACAGGCAGGAGAGGGACCGGCTGCTGAGGGGGGGGCCAGGGGGTCACCTCCACCCCCAGGATTTGCTGGGCAGCACTCTCTGGGGTATCCAGGCTCCCTGGCAGCCTCCCGAATGATGGGAGGGGCATTACGAGTAGGTGGTGTGCAGCTGGATCCGGGAGTGGGACTAAAATTTTGTGTCAGTGGTGTGAGCAGGTCGTCTGTCATGCTCCAAGGGAAGATTAGTGAGCTCAAACTCAGCATGAAATTCAGGAAGAAAAATCTTATCACATGCCAAAAATTCTGCTACGTGCTCTAATCCTCCTGGAGGGGACTGAATAACAAACAGTGCATCCTGAAGGGGCCCTGCTGGCCTATCTCAGTCCAGGTCTTGGACAGCACACCTCTGCAAACCCAGCTAATCACCCCCTTTTCAGATGTCACAGCTGCATTGGCCAGAGGCCTGATCCAGCACTTGCTGATGTCAGTGAAAACCTCATCCCGGTGGCTGTGGTGCCAGTCACGTGCAGGTGGTGGGCATCCTTTCCCCTCACTCCCTGCCCTCCTCCTGCCTTGTCTGAGCTGCCACAGGGAGAAGCATCTGGGGGGGAAGCTAGAAAGACGTGGAGGGGAACAATAAACTCTCAGCAACCTGGTTTTGAGTGTACTCAAGAGCAAAGCAAGCACCAGGAAGCCCAAGGACACAGCCCAGTACTGCCAAATCCCGGCATTTGCCTTGCCCCAGCTCACACTGCTTCTAGGGCTTGGCATGCAGCCTGCGCTGCCCAATGCCAGCTGAGCGCTACTTCAGCTCTAGGGCTGGCCATCCTCCTCCTCCTCTCCTCTCTCCTTGGCCACTGCTGCTTGCCCAAGAGAATTCTAGGAACTCACAAATCCTGGAGTAGGACATTAGACTAATTAAATTAGTTAATTCATTCGCTCAGACACAAGCTGCCAATAACACGCACCTGGAAACATGGAACCTTTCTGCTCATACACGTGGCACGTGAATCCAGAGCCAATATTGCACATCTTCAGGACCCAGAGGTCTGGGGTTTCATGTGGCAGTAGGAAAGGGGGTTTTCATGGCTAATGCAGTGCTCTTGGACTCGTAGTCCCAGCTTTGGTGGCAAAGCCCAAATGTAATGCCCTCCCCATATTCATCTCCTCTTTCTCTCTCTTAGGGTTCACATTATTTGCAGCTGAACCCAGCCATACCACTGGGTCATCTCTGCATGCAATGCCATCATCACCCCTGTCGAGACTTGTCTTCTACAAACTGCTTTTTCTGTCACCAGTCAGAAGAAGACAAGTGACAGGGCAATGCCATATGACAGGAGCCAGGAGCCTTCCACTGTGTACCACATGCATACACAAATGCAGATTCTCAAGCATCCCTTACTGGACTGTGCTCCAAGACATCAGCAGGCTGCTGGTCAGCCTGGAGAACAGATGAGGCCTTAGTTAATGCCATGGACAGGCTAAGATCTTCACAAAGCTTCATGGTCCTTGTGACAGACAGAGCAAAGGCATCTGGCATTATAAAAGATTTAAAAAGTTAGAAAACATAAGAAATCAGTTGGGCTGGAGCAATTCATAAAGCAAAGAGGTTGTGGGTAACCTCCTCAAAGCTGGGAAAAGGGGACACAAGTTGCCCTCACCCATGAGTTCACTCTTCAGCCCTACCACAGTGCTGCCAACAGAGGCAGATCACAGAATCACAGAATCACAGAATCACAGAATGCTAGGGATTGGAAGGGACCTTGAAAGATCATCCAGTCCACTCCCTCTGCCGGAGCAGGAACACCTAGATCAGATCACACAGGAACGCATCCAGGCGGGCTTTGAATGTCTCTGGAGAAGGAGACTCCACAACCTCTCTGGGCAGCCTGTTCCAGTGCTCTGTCACCCTCACTGTAAAGAAGTTTTTTCTCATATTCAAGTGGAAGCTCCTATGTTCCAGCTTGAGCCCATTGCCCCTTGTCCTATCACTGGATGTCACAGAGAAGAGCCTGGCTCCATCCTCCTGACACTCACCCTTCACATATTTATAAACATTAGTAAGGTCACCCCTCAGTCTCCTCTTTTCCAAGCTAAAGAGACACAGCTCCCTCAGCCTTTCCTCATAAGGGAGATGCTCCATTCCCTTAATCATCTTCGTGGCTCTGCGCTGGACTCTCTCCAGCAGTTCCCTGTCCTTCCTGAACTGAGGGGCCCAGAACTGGACACAATATTCCAGATGCGGTCTCACCAGGGCAGAGTAGAGGGGGAGGAGAACCTCTCTTGACCTACTGACCACCCCCCTTCTGATACACCCCAGGATGCCAT
>WKFP01013371.1:213782-238340 GCA_011057875.1 Pterocles orientalis | reverse complement strand
TCGTATCATCAGCAAACTTGCTGAGGGTGCACTCTACTCCCTCATCCAAGTCATTGATGAATATATTGAATAGCACAGGTCCCAGTACCGAACCCTGGGGGACTCCACTAGATACAGGCCTCCAACTAGACTCCATCCCATTCACCACAACTCTCTGGCTTCTTTTCTCCAGCCAGTTCACAATCCATCTCACTACCCGATCATCCAGATCACGCTTCCTCAGTTTAGCCTCAAGGATACTGTGGGAGACACTGTCAAATGCTCTGTGGCATGCTGCTGCAGAAGTGGAACATGGTCCCAGAGACTTGGCCCTGTCTTTTTATGTGGATCCCAGGGTTTGTCGGAAGTCTAGAGATGCTTTCCTGATCTCCAGTGCCTCCCCCCCCATGAAGGAGAGGAGCAGACCTCTCCTGCTGCTCTCCAATATCACAGGTTTTGTGTGTCATATCTGAGAAGCAACTTTGCCTCCTTGTGCAATGAGGTGCAGTAAAAAGCATTTTCAATCAAGAGGTGAGAGGCAACACAAAGAAATATCTCTGTGAAAGAATTATCACAGGTCAGACAGAAAGACAGCTTACCAAAAAGCCATGAAGCTCTGGCAGAATCCTTTTGGGCTTGCCATGCACCCGAAGGAGATACTTAGCATCACGTCAGCATTGCCCTAATTATGCAAGTTGCTCATTGGTTTGTGCCCTAGGACACCAGCATTTTGTTTGCTTTGCTCCCAGTCCGCTAGCCTGTGGGCCAGCATTTTGCTCTTTTGCCCTGGGTCTGGGGTGTGTCAGCAGGGCACAGCAGGGAGGTTCGCAGGGGCAGGGCTTGAATTTCAGAGCTCCCTCCCCACCGCATGCATATCTGCTTTAAAAGCGTGCCTGTTTCTAAGGCAAATAGGATGGGGAATCTCATAAACATGATTATGGACAGTAACGCACGTTATCCCAGCTGGCTCTGACGCATGTGTTCTGGGAACCAATGTGAGTGTCCCCCAGCACGGCCATACTGGTCAGGCTCACGGGGCACGAGGCATGCTCATCCTCTAGAACTGTGTCCCTCCTCCTTCAGGCTGTGAGCAGTGGTAGATGGTACAGAGACACTGACCCCATCACTTTGTCTGTGACACTGATAGCCTGGGAATTGCCTCACTGCTTGGTGAGA
Organism: Pterocles orientalis; assembly: GCA_011057875.1. Lineage (NCBI taxonomy): Eukaryota > Metazoa > Chordata > Aves > Pterocliformes > Pteroclidae > Pterocles > Pterocles orientalis. Next base: position 237,185 of record WKFP01013371.1, on the reverse strand, counting down.
GCCTTCTTTGCCACAGTTTTGTGTTTTGGTAAATTGGTTGGGAAAGCAATTTCAGTGGGCTGCTCAAGGAAACAAACTTTCCACGTCCATGGGTGACAGAACATAGGGAAAAAGTCCTCATTGCTTTTCAAGATTTATTTGGCGTATTAGGAAATTCTACTGAGAAAGTTAAGAGCCAAGAGAAAAGAAATCCGAACAGCTTTCTTCCTGCAAATATATCAAAGACAGCAATAGCACTAGCCAAGTGTTAGATACATATGGCACCTTAACTGGCTTTTCTGTAACATGCTTTTTGCCCTGATCCTGCTACTGGAGACATGCAGAAAAGCTCTGAATGCAGGAAGACCCCTGAAGTCTGTCAAAACTGCATGTAAAACCCCAGTTTATGCTCCAATTCAGTAACAAACTATGCCAGTTTCAACAGTTTTTCACTGCAACTCAGTAGTCTTCTTGGACTGTACCCTGCCTTCATAAATGCGACAGTAATACTCCAGTTGAACCCAGGGCTCACAGGCTAAGCCTCAGCAATGAATGCTCACTGATTTATTTATATACATATTCACTACAAGGGTACAGAACCCTCCACAGACACTATGCAAATAAAGTACAGTAAAAAATGCAAATGCTCCACTTGGATTTACAACATCAATATTCATCCTCTGAAAATTAAGACCTTCTTTAGTCTATTAGCATGTAGCTATTAATGGCCAGTAAAAAGGGCTGCAGCTGTATACAAACAAACATTTCCCTTTGTAGGAAACCAGCAGCAACAATACCACAAAAAGTGTTGTTTCCTGAGAGAAAACTGAGCTTTGAAAAACCTGTGGGGGGCATATTTTGTGTGCAAGTACAGACCTTCTGATCTTGTAATATGTAATTATCTGGGGAAACCACATTTTTTTTGTTTATTTGTTTTGCATGTCTGAACTTTTTGGTTTTAGATGAACCTTTTTTTTTCATGGAAAATTTGGTCTGAAAGACAATAGGGCTGTATCTCCTTTGAAATCCCAGCTCCCTGGCTTTCTAGAGTGTCTGAGAGCTGCAGTCTCATGTGTCCACAACAAGGTGAGCACTCGTCCCTGGCAAGGTGAGATGCTGCCCTAGATTTTCTGGCAGAGTTGTTATTTCTCATTGACAAGCTCACTGCCTGTTAAGCCTCCTGGCCAAATCAGACATTGTCACTACTCCTTAGATGCTGTGAAACTCAATGTATATTTATGGGACTGAGGTATGGACAGTCCTCATAAAGTGACCCACTGACACTGTGCTGCCAGATCACCAGGACCCTCATCCACCACCACCATTGAGTGGGAAGGAAAGGAGAGCAACAGTGGTTGGAAAGCATCATTTTCTCTAGGAGAGAAAAAATTTCCCAGGGGATGAAGTGCATCAGTACCAGGACATGTGATCAGACTGATTTCTGTCAAGTTTGTTTCCCTTCTTCTCTTTGACTCCAAATGAGAAAGCCAAAGGATTTGCAATATTTATTAGATTACTACCATCAAATGCAGAATACCAGAACACCCCTTGGACCTGCCACTTTGGCAATTTAGGACCCCCAGGAACATGTGACCTGCTAGCAGGAAATGAACTCTTACTAATACCCCAAAGTAGCTGGGATGAGCCCTGGTGTCAACTTTGCTCAGTCTCCAAGCAATGGAGGAGCTGACTCCTCTTTCATAGCTGCCAGTCAGGTTGGTCCGGCATGGTTTACCTTTGGTCAATCTGTGCTGGCTGTTCCCAAGCACCTTCTTTTCCCTCCTGTGTGCAGCAACGTGCTCCAAGAGGACTCACTTGATGATTTTCCCGTGGACTGACATGAAGCTGACTGGGCTGAAGTCTCCTGGATTGTCCTTCTGGCCTTCCCTGAAGATGGGTACAATGTTTGCCTTTCTCCGGTTGCCGGGGATCACCCCTGATCTCCACAACCTTTAAAACAGGATAGAGAGCAGCCTCGCAAGGACAATAGCCATCTCCCTCAGCACCCTTGGGTGCAGTCCGGCAGGTCCCATGCGTGGGATGCTCTCTCAAGCAAACCCTGACTTGATCCTCATCCACTGCAGTTTGTTCTCCTCCCCCTTCAACCCTTTCTCGAAGCACAGAAGCCTGGAAGACCTTGTTGGTGAAGACTGAGGGAAAGACAACAGTGAGTGCCTCATCCTTATCTGTCTTCACTGTCACTAAATCACCCAGCCCCCTTCAGCAGTGAGCCCCTGTTTTCCTCATTCAGACTTTTACTACTAATGTAGGGGTAGAGGCTCTTCTTGCTGCCCTCGATGACCCTTGCAAATGTCAACTCTAGGTGAGCTTTATCTTTCCTGGCACTGCCCTGCATGCCCAAGCAGTGTTTCTAAATTCCTTCTTCGTAGCCCACCCTTACTCACCCCTCCTGTTAGTGCCTTTTCAAATTGGAGGCCAGTAGTGAGCTCCCGGTTCATCAATTATCCACAGCTGTTGCTCAGCTGCACATGGGGTGGACCCAAAAGCTGCATTCTAATGGAAGAGAGGGAAAGATGCATAACTTGCATAACTTATATTCTAAATTAAATTGTAACTTCATAAAGTACCACAGCAGCACACAGCCTAACTCTTACACCCTAGTGGAATGTAGCCAGAAAGCAAGTCAAGAGCTTTTTAGAATGGCACGTGAAAAGGGCACCGAAGGAGATGCAGCAAGATTTGTCCCCTTTTTTTGTTTCTCTGTGCTTGGTGCTGCTCTTCTGCCCACCAGCTGAAGTCAGAGATGTCTGATAGGGAGCACTGTAAGATGAGATGCAAAGGTGCACTTGCAGCTAATTTACAGTAACAAGAAAAAAGCACATTACATCCGATTCAAAATGCTGACTGACTGCCTGCCCTGCAGAGCCTCTTTGGCTATATAATTACAGATCAAATATCATGTTCATTCAGATCTTACTGGATCAATAGCCTACAGCCTCCCTCTGCAACTTCACTCCTACACCTGAGCCTAAAACAAGCTCATCAGCCCTTCTCCTGTGACCTGAAGCATTGAAGGGTCCCAAAGGAGGATTAAAGGAAGGGCATAACAGCTAGGAGGCAAGAGGATGTCCAACATTCAGGGATGAAAATCCATTTGTTAAAGTGCCCTATTAAAAAAAACCCCAAAAACCCCAACAACATAAAAAACCAAACCAGCAAACAAAAAAGCAAGCAAACAACCCTTCCCCTTTCCCCTGAGCAATGAACTTTCAGATCCTCCAGCCTCTCCTCTGGCAGGTAGTTTCTCTAGCAGGGTGCAGTGCAAACACAGCACAGCTCTTGTTACAGCAACAAAAAGTCTCCCAGGTGATTTTGTAATGTAGAGGAGTCTGAGGATAGGACCTTTTTCTGTTGCCCTTTCTTCTGCAAGCAGATTACTTTTGGGAATAAAGCTGGCTGAGTGAAAAGAGAGAGGACTGCCTGCAAAACCAACTTTGTGTATATGGTGTTCCTTCACTCCCTGTCTGGGGGAAAATTTCTGTGCCAAAGTTTTTTGACCTCTGAATAAAATGATACAGTTTTGGAAAGGAGCTGTTTAACCTGGCATGGTCTAGCAAGTGAGGTGAGCCCAGGTGCACAGGAGGAGGCACTACTGATGGGCTTGGAGTAAGGTGGCTTGCTGAGGGAAGCCATGGGGAAAATTGCAATGTGCCCTAAAGCCAGCATGTCAGGTGAGTCCCAACTTTTTAAACATCCAGTAAAGTTCCTTTGAGAGAAAGTGAGGTCTTTGCACATGGAATTCCCAAAAGTGTGCAAGTGGAGCTGCTCCAGGCCTCGAGGAGGAGGAGAAGGAGCAGGGCTGAAGGACCCGCCTGGACCCTGTGGGAGAGGCAGCTGGGGAAGAGCTCACTGTCAATTGAGACACGTAAGAGACTTTCACAGCACAAAACTAACCCCAAATTTGGCTCCAGCCCTCCATAGGAGCACATCAGCAGGTTCACGTGGGAGCCAAGTATCCAAGGGTCCCCTCTGGACACAATCCTGATTTAGCAATCAGTCCCAGGGGAGTCAAGAGCTGGGGAAGGCTTGCCAAGCCCCCATAGCTTGGCTTGGCACAGAGGCAAAGGAAGGTGAAGCTGAGAGGCCCTGCCACTGGCACTGGTCTGACTGCCACGGTGGTTTCACTGCATGACACGTTCAACAAAAGAGCCTGTTAAACCTCATGCAAACCCTCTCCAAGATGCATCCCGGTCCCCACGCCGTAACATGCCATCCCCAGCTCATCCCAGGACCACAGTCTATAGAGCTGTGCTATGGAGCTCCAGAAAGTCAATCCAGATATAAAAAACCCAAACCTAAAACCAAAACTTGGAAATCAAAGTGCTGTCAGTTTGGATGGGTTGTCCCCTCACAGAGCAGGAGGAAGCACTGCAGCCCAGAGCTGGAGCAGCAGGTGTGATCCTGGCTTGTATCGCTGCTGAATGCTTAGCAAAACCACAGCCAAAAGGTCTAATTTGGCCAGCTGCTCCTCCATTATAGGTGATAATGCAGGAGATGAAACAATCCCAGATTGCCTGTCAGAGCCCAGGGCAGGCGAGCCAAGCTGACAGCAAGAGCCAAGTGTCCCCTCCTGCACACTGCTTTCTCCTCAGTGCAAACCGAGCCAGTGAAACACCACAGCTTTGGGGGGTCTCTCCTGCCATGGTCCCCACACTGACAGCACCATTTTTGCCACAGAAAGCTGCATGTTCGCTGGTCATCTTTTACTGCATGCTGGTACTTTAGAAGTATTTTTCTTTTCATGTATGACTTGCAGAGCAGCATTCTGGCTTGAGGGATGATGGACTGTATTAACAGGACCCCAGCATCCCTTTGGTGTCTGGTTCTTGCTTTCCCTCAAACAGTGTCACCTAACCCTGCTTGAAACATGGCTCAGGAGAGATTATGTGACAACAGACGTCATCACTGCTCACAATTGCGCACTCTGCTTTGTGCTTTTTCCCCTCCTTTTTTTTCCTGCCAAGTTATCCTAAGAGAGGCAGTTTCTGACTGGCAATGTGAAATGTTACCTTTATCATTTCTCCACAGCACCAGCAGTATTATAGGTTGTCAGTCTAAAAAAAGCCACATTGTCTGACTCTGCAGAGCAGGCATTGCAACAGCAACGCAGGCTTGCCACATCAGACTCCAGAGGTGGAAAGGGCCCCATTAGGTACTGACATAAACACGGCACGGTTTGCTCTAGACAACTCTTGCAATGCTGAGCCCGCTCAGACATTAAATTTATAAATATAGATCCACGCAAAGTCAGTGTCGTTCAGCCAAGACCCACATACACTGCCTGTGCCCCCCCCCCCCCCCCCCAAGATAAGAGCAGAAAAGTGGAGGAAGATTGCTCAGTGCTGAAACATCACCAGTGACGCAGATCTCTAAGTGGGTCAGAAGGAAAAGTGATGTTAATGAGTTTACATGAGAAGTCTGATAAAAAAAACAAACCCAACGCCCAATGGTGAAGGTGAAGTGAAGACAAAACCAGGGGTTTTTAGTATGCTGGGCTAGTGAGTGAGCAACAGGGTACAAGCCTTCCTTCCCTCACTCCAATGTGGGCTTTTAAATTGCTTTGCTACAGATATGAAACAGATGGGGAGAAAGGGAGGACAGGCCCAGTTGGGGACAGCAGGTCCAGCAACAACTAAAAAGTTTCCATAATGAAATTTGATTCTTGTGGAAAGTGTGCGTGCACTGGCTCTTGACTATCTCAGGGCAATCGGCTGAGCGCACAGCACGCTTGTTATCTCCATACAAGCCTACCCTTTGCTGAGGTGCCTTTGCAGAGAGGTGCACAATTCAAGGAGCATCACAGAAGGCAGTATCTGGATTTATGTCTACCATATTTCAGGGCTGTGTGAGAGGTACTAACAGTTTCAAATGACTTCTCTGCAAAATGAAGCAAACTGAAGGCACTAATGTTAGTATCCCCATCTGTCATCTTAAAAAGACAGAGCTACTGCCCACCCATCTTCTTTTCAGCAATAGGCCACATTGTCAAAAGCAATCATTTCCCCTACTAAATCTTTCCTTTGGGCTACAAAATTTCTGTCTGTGAAGAATACAGGAAAGGCTAAAATAAACCGTGTAACAATAAAGAGTCACAGAATGGAAACAGTGGAGATCATCTAGTCCACCTCTACCTGACCCTGAAAGCAGGGCTATAGCCAGCATGAGGTCTGCTCAGCCACAGTTACTGGAGTCTTTGAGGAGACTCTACCTCTTCTGGGCAACTTGTTTGACTAAGTCACCAAATAACAAAAATGGGCCAACCTCTTTGGTGGACCAGAAGGGTGTTTGTTATTCTTTCTGGGTTGAGGCAGAGATGATGCCATGGCCGGTGAAATGTGGTAGGAAGCGTCAGGCTCATGAGGTCTTGTAAGAGCTGTGTCACTTGGTTATCCCCAAGGTACAGGGAGCCCTGGTGCCTTCAGGGTCTGGTCAAAGTGCAGTGGCCCTGCAAGCAGCCTGGTCTCTCCATTGCAACGCTGTGCTCTGGCTGTTACCCAGCTCCACACCCTGAGCAGCTGGGCTCTGTTCTGCAGAAGCATAAGGGTGATGTTTGAGGTCAAAAAATACAAGTGATGCCATGCACTGATCTGTAAATAAAACAGCCCTGGCTTTAGGGGAACAATAAGCAGGCCAGATGTACAGGTCCTGAGGTTACTGAGCGGGAATTCAGAGATCTGCAGTAGTTTGCAACAGGCAGCCCTGATGTTAATGGGAAAGGGACGAAGATGGGAAGGGCTGGAGGCAACGCTAACCACAGCCTGACATCAACCCAGTGACCAAGTTCTGCTCTCAGGGAGGAAACATGTTCCCTGCAGAAGAGAATTTCATCAGGGGAAGCCCACATCAGAACCTGCACCACCGAGCCATCTGTCCTCCCCAGGCTGGACGCAGCATGCAAAATGCTGCAAAGACACATCTCTGTCTTTGCAGACAGCAGTGTGGCATGACAGAGTCCTCCTAGGCTGTCCCAGGAAACTCCAAGTGCTTCACTGCTGCAACTTCTCAACTTGACATCCCTCAACATTTTATCCTAGTCCCAGCTTGTGCATACCCACAAGTTGCTGTGGTCGCTATAGATGTAACCCATCTGTAACAGTGCTGCCTAGTGATTTTAGCCATGCTGTGCATATGCACAAGCATTTCCTGGAGCTGGGAGAGAGCTGCTCAGGGACCCTGGAAGATGACTGCAGTTTTGTATAAGCTCTGAAATGCCATCTGAAAAGCAAATGAAATCAATGCGTTTCTGAAGGGGAGAGTGCTGACTCACCCGGTGTTTGCTTCCCTGTACTCTTCCCCTGCAGACTACTTAACAGCAGTTTATTTCTGCTCTTTGTAAGTTCTCTGGGTCTCTTCACCTCCTTTGCCTGTCTCTGGCTGCATGGGCACATCCTTCCACTTTTCACAGCACTCAGGCACAAATCCTTTGTGCTCCTCGGCAATGGCATAGCCCACACCCTGGGGCTGAAGCTGGTCCATTGAACTGGCTTCTCTGCACCTTGTTTGATGACACACAGCAGGGCCTCTGATGCCTGGTTCCAGTGCAATTGTTGCAGGGGTGCTGAGGGGTCAAGCACCCTTTATGTTAAGTCTGGGCCATTGAGTCTTGTAGACACACAGTCAAAGGTCACTGCTTAGCCACAGACCAAAACACCACATGGGACTCTGAGAGAGAGAGACATTTCCAGTGATTTCTCTGAGGGATAAAGTCATGAACCGACCAGGAAAAAAAAAACAACCCACAGCTAGATTTCAATAGATATTTGTGATCGGACACTCTAAAATAGCACTGGTGGCAGGTGCCCCAGTTAGAGCCTCATTATAACCAATAAGTCACTCCCTGTAAAGCTCCCAGAGCTCTTATTATCTCTGGAGTGATGTGCAGAAGTGGTCTGATCTCTCATAGAGCTTACAGGACAATTCAGCTCTTTGTTTCACATTAATTACTTTTCCGAAAAGAAAATTGGTGGCAGAAGTCTGGAAAAAATAGAGGGTACATACTCAATGAAAACTGTGTAAAATTACAGTAAAATCATGTCACACCACTGTTTGCAGTAGAAGGAATCCAGCCTTACACTGGCTGAAATAAGGAAAAATTCTCTATCTCACCTTGCAGGGAAGGACCCCCCTCCAGCAGACATCTTGGCTGGATTAAAATTTCAACTAAGAATATTTTCTGAGGAAGGAGAATAATAGCTTCATAAATGTATGTACCTTGCATCTGAAATCTCATTGGCTTTGAATTAGCCATGCATTCACAGGCCCTTTCAGTCTGACACCCACTTGTGCGAGATTATTTATTTTATTTCTATATCTAAGAAGCTTTGTCTAATAAGGTGTTAAGCTCAAGATAGTTTAAACTAATATTTGATTGTGGAAAAGGGTAATATCACTGAATAAGGTTAAAAGTGGGTACTTATAAAATTAAAAATTATTCCTGCTCTGCTTTGGCAGATTAGACCTGTGAAACTATAATAGGATTTCTCTCTCTGTCTCTCTCATTCTCTTGGGCTTTAGCTTTTCTCCCAGACGAGCAGAGACAGGCGACAGACAGTGTTCTCAGCCTAATGTCCAAACACCAGGGAAGTGCACATGAGACTTCAGATCAAAAATCCCTCACGGTAGGTTACTGCTTCGTCTGTAAAGAGCAAACAAGCAGGAGACCCGGTTAAGCCCACCGACAGGCTTGCAAATTAAAGCACTAAGGCCTGAGCATTAAGGTAAAGAGCAGGCAGATGCTTGGGGCACTGCAGCCTGCCCAAATGTGCCAAGTGAATGACCCTTTCCCAATGCTCTGATTGAGCATGAGCTACAATGTAAGTGAAAACTTGGATGGGTTATTCAGAGACACCATTTCTGAGAGCCAAAGCCCTGTCTGGGAGCAGAAGAGTGATTTGTTCCCCCAGAGCATGATTACTTGCTCACCACTCCTCCTTGTCACTAGAATCTGTTCAGCAAGAGCTGCTGCAGAAGAGAGATACTCCTCCCGATTTCTCCTGCGATTGCTCTGGCAGGGAACCAGAGGCTGGCCCCTTGCTGAGCAGAGGCTGGTCTCCCGTGCCCCGCACAGCTGTCTGCGGGCACCCAGCCTCCCATCCCTGGCCGTGGTGGGGGGGCAGGGAACAGCAGGGGATCCCCAGAGCTTGAAGCCTGCTTTGCACAGCAGAGACAGCACAGGAGGTTGGATGAGTGACATTACTGTGTGGCACTGCATTTTGATTGTCTCCGCCTGTTAAATGTATTTCATAATGGAAAAATAAAGAGTTGTTCTAACCCAAAAACAGCCTGATGTCAGTGCCAAGGTGGCAGTGATGGCTCTGGGTGCAAGCAGAGCCACCCTACTGACCACCCCTCCAGCAGCACCAGTGTACACCACAGGGCAGCATTTTGTCCTGCAAAAGGAAACCACATTTATCTTTTTGGGAACCTGAATGTCTCAAACCTCTGCCTGTTGCAACCATCTCACAGAGCCACTTTCTGCACTGGAGGATGAAGCCAAACACCAGCGAGACCTGACGTGGAGGGGAGGATGCCAGCAGCCTGCCTTCATGGCTCACTTTACACCATATGAAGCTCCCCCTGGACGGTAACTCCTCTTGCCATACTCACAAATGCTGTGAGGATTGCTTTCCTTAACTGCTGTGAGGACCAGTTAAGCAAAACTGATCTTTTCTTACCAGAGGACAGGGTGACTTCATCACCCGGAGGCACAATGGCAGAAGAAAGGGAGCATCTTCTGGCTTGCTACCAAACGGTAGAAAGGAGCCCTCCTTTCTCTGCAGCAGGAGAAGCATGTGACTGACTGCTTGGTGGGTCTAAGCTCCACCCTCACTGACCAGGGCAGAAGAGCCAGAAGAAGCAGGACCTTCACCCAGGGGCAGGGCTGGTGGTGGTGCCACTGCTGTGGGGCAGCAAGTGGGAGGGAAGACCAAAGCGACTTGCTGACAGCCACACAGCTCGCCCATGGCAGAACCAGTCCGTGTGCTCAGCCCTCAGCACATGCCTCCTGGCCCTGTGGTCTTTCCAAGGAGAAACCTGATGTGGCAAGGAGAGAGGCAGGGAAAGGAGTAGAGAAACTTAGTCCTGCAGCCCCAGCCCTGAAGTACTGGAAAAAGATACACTAGCGAGATGCTCGTTGTTCCTCTAGGCCACCTACACCCTGCTGCCTGCAGAAGGACCCAGATGTGATGGACTCAGCCTGCCTCCACGCCAAAAAGCAGCCTTCCCCTGCCTCCAGTGATCCTGTCTGTAAGAGGAGGGGAACAGGGTAAGAGAAAGAAAGCAAATGACGAGATAATATTATCCCTGCTTCAGCACTGTATCAAAGCAAAGCAAGCCCTTTTCAGAGAAATGAGCTCAGGTGCTTTTTTTGTGAGACGACAGAATTTCAAACTGAAGGTGCAGAGTCTTGATAGTGTTCTTCTATAGTGTTAGTACTAGTACTAGTGCCCAGTACTAGTCAGTGGAAATAATCTAAGATTTTTAGTACTGCCCTGACCATGTTTTTTTCCAAAGGGAATCAGTACAGCAAATGTGACTCCCTACTTCAAAAGTGCCTGCAGCGGTCACTGAGAAGGGAGGCAGGCTCTCCGCCTTCCTGAAGCACCTTCCTCTCTAAAATACCTCCCAGTGCCTTGCAATGTTACTCTGTCCCCAGTGACAGCTCCTGGATAGGGACAGCAGGACAGAAGCAGCATGCTGTGGAGACCAGAGTGAGGTCTGTGCCTTTAGTGGGAGGGAGCGGGTAGCTCAGCCAGCACTGAGGGTTCAGAAACAGCATCAGGGAGTAGTGCAGGAAAAAGATTTTGTAGTGCAAGTCCTGAGTATTGAATTCAGCTTGTTTATATAGCAGATTTTATCGTTATGCAATGCCTTAGAAGTCTCTGTAGCGTAATGGGACAGGTGATGCAATCTCTCCTGTTAGCAAAGTCCAGCGGGAATGACCAGCACTAAAGTCTCCAGGTGATGCTCTGGTTTCTGTTTCCTCCCCAGCTATCTGATCATTGAGAGTTGGTAGGAAGACCTGTGAGGTGTTAAAGCGGTGGCTGCTCCTGTCTCCTTACCCTGCTCTAGAGTAGCAGACCCCTTACTGGGCAGAGCAAGGGCTTGGCTATTTTGGTGGACATCAACAGGCAGGCAGGGCACTCTGGGCACCGCCAGGCCTCGCCTCAGCTCAGCTTTTGGTGTGTGCCACTCAAGATAGCTAACACCTCCTGAAACCCTGGGAGGGTTAAAAGGAAGGCTGACCCCAAAAATCCTTCCTTTGGAAATGAGTGACCTGCAGTGACTAATGAATGTCAATGGAGAGACGCACAGGCAACACAGTGAAATGTGATACAAAAATCATGATGGCTGAGAAGGGTCCACAACAGGCAAGTGCTGAAGATGCCAAAGCAAACAAGAACATTTCAGGCAAAAGGGAAGTATGAAGCTTGCCAGAGGGCTGCTGAACTACAGGTCTGTAAATGAGCTGACAGCGCAATTTAAAAGGCTAAAGATGCTGCAGAGAAAATGATCTCTTTGGGTTGTTGCAGAGGATGTTTTGCAAAGTATTTACATGCTAAATATACAGTTTTCAGGTTTAAAAAGGCTGAGGTTTCATCAGGAATTCAGGTGCCAAAAGAAGGGAACTGGCCCAAACCTGTATGTTCAATAACAAGTTGCAAGGACTCAAACTTCTAAAAGTGTTCCTTAGGAACTGCATAGCATGTTACATCTATAAATTTGACCTGTGAAAAAATGATACATGGTTGAGTTTTACAAAGGAATAAAAAATGTAGCAGCTAGACTGATAACGAAATATGCAATCTCTCTTTAAAATGTTATATTTTAGCAGAGAACTGAAAAGGAAAAAAAGTAATCTTGCACTTAGCTGTATAAAGGATGCCAGTGTGACTACACAACCTAGTGAATCTTACTGCATGCTCAGAAAAACTGTATGAAATTGTAATTAAAAATATAGTTCTTAACAGCGTATGCTAGTTCAACATAAACGAAGCGTCAGAGCTTCAGTACATGTGAATTCTTTCACCAGATGAACCATGAGTAGCCAAAGAAAAGTACATGACAATGACAAGCTGAATTTTAAAAGTCCTCTAACTGAGATCCCAAGGAGAAGACTTCGGTACACCAAGATATTGGTGGGGTGAAATGTGTGCCAATAATGTGGACCAGAACTGGAGTGATGTGGTGGGACATGTGGCAAAGGTGCCGAGTTTGATGGGATTATAAGTATGGAGGGTCACTATCATCTCTGGAGGAGGCAGAGGAAATCCATGGATTCAGCTGGCCGGTAAACTCCATCCCAAACTATTAGGAAAGCAGGTGCCTGATGTTGCCTGCCTGGCAGCCAGGCTTTTGGATGAATCTGTACAAGAAAGCAGGGGCCACAAGGCTGGAGAACAGCCAAGGCTGCACATTTCAGAGATGATGCAGGGAGAGGGAAATTAATCCAAGCAGTAACTGATCTGTTAGCTTAACCTCCGAAGTATGACAGGCATTTGACTAACTTTGAAGGGAGGAATAACGAAAGATGTAGAATTTAATAGAAAATGGTATAAAATGCAACAGGGAGGTTACTAAAAATAGATCTGACCTAGCTAACTCAATGTATTTTTTTATAAAAATACCCAAGGTTCCAGACAAGAAAATATCACAGATCTCATCTACTCTCAAGTAATTAGTGGAGGAGTGCATTAGTAAGAACTACAAAGTTAGGACTAGGCCAAGGAAGAGATGCCTACAGATTGTGCTGAAAGCCCTCTCCATTAGCAATTGTAGCCTTCATACCCAAAAGGAAGGCCCAGACACCTCTGTGTGGATGCTGATCTTGGGGGGGAATCAGATGTGCTGCTTTACATCTGGCTGTGTTTGCCTGTCTCTCATGGACTCATAGCCTGTCATGTCCCCTCCCGCAACACTGGGGACCTCTGCAGCCACCCACTCCCACCTCCCGCACCTTTTGGCCCACAGGAGGTACTGCTTTGCAGACAGAATGTTATCGCTGAGAAATAAAATATCTGATGGCTAATTAAAATTTCCTAGCCATGACTAAATCCTCAGAAGCTCCTCTTAAATTGTTCCAACCATTATTAATTAATCTCGCAGCTACCACGACAGGGCTTCAGTCACTGCCTCTTCACCAGATACCCACAAAATGCAGCCTTTGCTCCTCCACTAGGAGGAAAGGTGAGTTTTTACCCATGGGCAAGCCTGTGCCATACTGCCAGCATTGGAAGTGCTTGCCAGGGGCTGGCAGCTGGCTGGGCTTGTGGGCTTGGCAGGCAGACACAAGTCTGAAGTGAGCGCTGCCAGCACCCGGGCTGAGAAACTGGGTTGGTACCAAACCGGTCAGCATCTCTCTGTGCCTGGCCAGGCACTTCCTCTGACGTCCTCTGCTCTCCCCTTCCCCTCCCACAGGTTTCCCTGCGCACATGAGCAGCAGCCACTGCTCCGATCTGCCTTGGGATTGATTATTTCTCTCTCTGTGGCCTCATCCTTTAATGACGCATGTCAATTCAAATGCTGTTGCTTTTTGCTCCTCTCTCTTTCTCTCTTTTTTTTTTTTTCCTGTTCCCCCTGTTTTTATGACGCCTGAAGTCAGGGTTGTCATTATTCTATATTTGCATGGATTAAGCTGCCTTCGTCATCTATTAGCTTCCAAGAGATAAGAGCCCACATGCAGGCTCCCTCGTTATGTATTCTGCCTCTAGCCGCCATTCCTGATTACTTCTGGCCCGTATTCTAGTTCTGGGAGCCAAACGGCTGTCTCATGCAGAAATGCCTCAAAAATTATTTTTTTTAAGATGTTCTTTTCAGAAAAGGAGATGTGTTTTCTTCCACGTTTTTCTGTCTTGGCTGCCTCTTTCTGCATTTCCAAACTCTTCAGGCTTCCTCTCAGTTTTTCATGTTTTCCTTTTTGGTCCAGTAAAATACTTAAAAGTGGGGGTGAAACAACCTGATCTGTCTGTTGACCTCCTCCTTTTATGTGCATGCCTAACATCTCAGATACCTTGGGGGGATGGTGGTTCTCAGGTCTTTTTCAGTAATTAATGTCTTGTCTTCCCACTTAAAAACACTTTCTGTTATTTACTCAGCTCGTAGGTTTAAAATAAGATTAAAAAAGAGAAAAAAGATAGGATATGTTCGAGTGCAGTTGTATACTGGCAACCAGCAAAACTGGCAATATGCTTGAACTCAGTAAGAGCTGGGGTTTCACTGACCAGATAAAAAGCCGAGGCGAGAGGATGATCCACCAGAAATATCCTCTCAGCTGTGTAATGGGGGACGTGGCCCATCAGCAGGTTGGTTCTCAGGTGTGCCTGGGGAAGGTGGGAAAGGCTGGAGCCCACCAGGGCTGCCCACAGGGTGCAAGTTTCCTTGCCTCCTCACCAGTCTTGAGGTGGAGCTGCCTGGCTGGGAGCGGTCTTGCCTGGTGGGCTGGAGCTCGTTTAGGGAGTTTACAAGAGCTCAGTATTGAGCTGGGGTTGCTGGTGGTATTCTCACCAAACCCCAGTCTGCTATTGCTTCCATTTATGGATATTTTATACATGCAACTGAATGATGGCTTTGAAGCTGGTGATAATAAAATGCCTTCCCCTTTCCTTTGGTGCATGTACAAGTCAGTAAACACAATGCCACTGAATTTCATCAGCTGGTCAGTGCCGTGCAGACCTGGAGGAAAACAGCGAGTGCCAGGCAGCAAAAGGCAAATGCCAGGCAGCAAAGGGGGTGAAAATATCTCCTTTCTTTTCTCTGAGCCTGGCGTCTGTGCACAACTGTGCCATTCTCTTCTGCCCTGCTGTGCCCTGGACTGTCTCAGGCCTTTGAGGCAGAACTGCTCCCCAGAGGTGGTCACCCTCACCAGAAGCATCTTCTGAGGACCACAAACCAGCCTGAAGAGCCACAAATGGGGGATGTTATGGCTGTTTTCTGGGGGGTTTCGCTATTGATCTCACCAGGGTGCAGGGCAGGGCCTGTTTATTTATCTAGCTGTGGGTGGGAAGGAGAACAGCATGTTTGCATGTCGGGTGTACTAACGATGCCTCTTTGCTAGACCTGGAGCGGAGGGGAGGGCTGGAGAAAAGTTCAGGCACAGCGCTGTGCTAGCGTGAGGACGGTGTTCTGCCTGGAAGCTGCCATGAATTTTGTTTTTGGAATTAATGGATTACTCAGTGAAAAAAGGGCACTTTAGGTCAAACGAAACCCTTTTGAAATTTAAACCAAAGAAGTGCAGAGTTTCTCTGCTAAAACAATCCCAAGGAAAGAAAAAAATTCAGAACTGAAAAACCTCAAAGCATTGTTGGGTACTTTCAGAATTAAACATCTGACTTCTCATTTTCCAGTCATGTTTTGTTGATCAAAAGTGATTAAATCATGACTTAAAGGTTACTAAGACATCAATAAAAAACGTAAAACAGCCTCTCCAACTGAAGTCTCTTTCTTCGCCTGAGAAATTGGGAGAAAGCAGCTCAGTCCCTGTCACAGCTGTACATACATATACCTGGTGACTTCAGGTGAGAACCAAAGAGGTTATCTCTGCTTTTTGGGGTGTCTAAGCACAGATATCCTCCTGATATCCTGACTTTTCTCCCTCTGCTCACGTGTCATACTATAGTTACTGCAGCTTTTGAACGAGGGCTGGCTTGTGCCTGTGCTGTCCATATGGACATCCCTGATGAGGCAGGAAGAATGTGCGCCTTCCCCCAGTTCCCACAGCTCCGCCTCTGTCATTCGTAAAAATATCTGTGTCCCACAGGAAGAAAATCCCCTAGGAAAGGGCAGATGGACTCAGGCAGTCTGGGATAATGAGGTCTTTGTGTCAGGGACAGCAAGATGGAAATTACTTTTGAGCATTTTGGGATCCCTGTGCTGCTGACATTGCAAGACTGAGGGACTGAAAGGGCACCAGAATTGGTGGAGGGTGAGGAAGTAAGGCTGGAGCGAAGGTATCCAAGGTTTCAGCTGCAGAAAACATCAGGCTGTACAGAATATTTTTCACCACGCTCCCTGAAAAACACTTGTCCTTTGAAGCAGCTCCTTTTGTGAGGATTCCCTTGCAGCCCCCTTCACCCTTTCCCAGGCCCCCGTCCAGCCCTGTCCGTCTCTGCAAGCAGCTGGGGGAAAACTGTTGGCTGTCACTTCTAATGCTGCCTGAGGAGTGGCTAGTGGAAATATTTTTATTTTTTTTTAATGCAGTGAGTGCTACAGAACCTGATCTCTGTGTCTGGTACACTGCTGCAATTACATATATTGTCATCTTTAAGTGTTACAAATCCTCAGAGCACTGATAAGAGTGTCACCTGTGCAATTCATGACATGAAGTAGCCAAGTCCCAAAATTTCTGAGGAAAGGCAGCCATGCTTGATGGAGAGAACTGCTTGGGCACCAGAGAAGTGCTGTGCAGCTCTTCCCAATCCTCCTGAGAGATGGACTCGCAACATGTAGAATACTGGAAGCCCAGCCAGCTACCAGCAGCAGGTAACACCAAGCATCCTCTCAGCTCCTACATTTTCCTTTTGGGCTCGTACAGTTGAGGCTGGTGCATGGCTGCAGTGAATGAGCCCCTGCCTGCGAAGAGGAAGGGGCTGGGAGCAAGTGAGCCCTATGGTTTGTGGCTCTGCTGCCTGCTCTGGATGAAGCATTTGGAAACAGCTTAGAGATGCAGTGCAAAGAGGCTGGAGCCTGGACCACTAAGAAGGCATCAAAGTAATAGAGGACGAAGAAAGGTGATACCAGTATGGGCAGCAGACTGGGAAGGTGCTCATCTACCAGAAGGAGGAAGCTGTGACCCACTTCCAGGCATGGGCTGCCATGCCACGGCAAGCAGCGATCCTTTCCACAGGTGATCGTTCAGGGGCAGGAGGCAGACAGGCAGGCTTTTCTCCTGGGCTGGCATGGTTTGGGGGCACACAGCAGGTAGGGTACAGGAGAAGGGCCCAGGGCTGGGACCAGTACAAGGACCAGTACCAGATCTTGCGCAGCCTGTGGGTCTCAGCCAGGGCACAGGTCCTTGTCGCTCTCCTGCTCCTTGCAGCATTCGTCAGCTTATGGCTAAACTGTGCCTGGCAGCATTGCCCTTGCTGGTGGAGCTGGCCCCTGCCCTGCATTGCTCCCTCGGCAGCAAAGAGCCTGTGGGCAGTGCCATCCTGTCTGTGCCATCGTGCTTCCCATACTTGGAAGCCATTTCCGTGTCCTCTCCTTGCTGCTGGCTGTGGAGCCCTCCTTGACAAGACCCCTTCCCACCTCTCCTTCCTAAAATGCAGCAGCCAGGTGTTTCTGTAGTTCTCCCATTCCCCATCCTTTCCCTTCCTTGTCCACACCCTGTCCTAGAAAAGGACACAAACTCGTCTCATTTTGAGTTGGCACTTTTTCCCCATCTCCCTGCAAAGTCTCCCTCTCATTTGTTTCTCCACAAGAAGAGGGTGAAAGGGAAGATATCTGTGACTGGAAACACAGCCTCAAATCAAAATGGTTTGGCAGATCTCCGTAACAGTGCAACAGCAGAGACCTGGCTAGAGAGGCTAAAACTGGCAGGACCTCATAATGACAGATAAAACATACCCTGACTTCAGTGTAAAAACTCTTTTAGAAACTCCAGAAAAACAGCCAAAATGCATTTGGCATTTTTTGGAAAACCCTTGTTTCTGGAGAGGAGCAAATGCCTGAAAAGCATGTTCTGATTTGCATTCTGGGATCTGGAAGTTTCCTGAAAGTTAATAAAAGAGATGGCAAATAAATCCAAAGTATACTAGCCAAACTCACATCAGTTTTTTGTATCTTGAGTTCAGTGGGACCAAGACTTTTACCTCTCACTGTAAAACTGTTTTCTGCTTTTAGGCTTAGAAATGGGTGCTGTATGCGGGTGGGAAGGTAAAATGTCAGCAGCTTGTGAAGCTGCTGCAGCTCCTGCGCTGAACACAGCCCAGTCCCAATGCCTGGTGGGAAGGAGGGAGGAAGGGAAGAGAGGGGTTGCGAGGACCTCCTCACCGTCTCTGCTGTATCCAGTGCCATGTTTTAATGCCGGGGATTAATATGGAGCTGTGACAAGCAGGAGCGCTTTTGCATATTGGGTAACCGCCCGGGTGAAGCGGTGCCTCAACTCTGCACTTCTGCTGAGGACGGTGGGCAATTAGATCATGGCTTGTCAGAAGTAAAAGTCAGTTTCCAGATAAGCAGAGTGTAACATGTGGGTTAAAGCTGTCAGTTAATTAAAGAGGCTGGGGTTTAAGCCATGGATAGGGCTGTGTTTAGTGAAGTAATACTAAAAGAGAGAGCGCCGTTCTGATGAGCTGGGAGGATAGTGCAGTGCAGGGTGTAGAGGTGCTGGGTTAATTGTCAAAACTAATTACAAGTGCAATGTCTGAGGGCTCTGGGCTAGGCTCCAAGTTTGTGCGTTGTGGAGCAGATGCTGAGGGGCAGACCTTGGATTCAGGGGCAGATCTTGTTCTCATTGAGGTGCTGATCAGGCTTGCTGCAAGCAGTGATGGAGCAACTAGCATGGACCTTAGAGCTTGGCGCAGCACCTTTTCTAACCCTAGAGAAACCGATGGCCTGGTGGATTGACAGGCCTTCTGAGCGGAAATAACACGTTTTATTTGCAACCTAATTGTCCTTTGTCTCTTTTTAATGAGCAGGAAATTTCTGCCCTGGCAGGCAGCTCTGGGGCAGAGCTGGCAGCATGCCTCGCTGGCAGGAGCAGAAGTCCTCTGGGGTGGGCAGCCACGTGCACCATCTCCGCAGAGAAAAAGAAAGATGGGTAGCAGTATTTTATCTGCCTGGGGCAGAAAGAAACCCTTGGGGAACCTTGCTTTGTGGTGGATGGCAGCCTCAGTTCACACATCAGAGGTGTTCAACATGTCATTATAGTTTTGCGTTCTTTAAATGAAAAGTCTGTGTGAAGCGCACCAAAAAAGGCAGACACCACTTTGAAGAGCTCACATTTGAAACCAGGATCTCCTGACTCATCTGCATACATTGTACCTAGGTGCACTTTAAAACTCATGGCATTTCTTGCACAAAAGCAGCATCTTCCTCAGTTGCACCCTATGCTTCCATGGGCAGGCAGTGCAATACACTTTAAAGTGAATAAATAATAAACGGATTCCTAATTTTCACTGCTCCTAGATGGCAGCGGACAATCCAAAATGAGGTTAAGTTTGTTTCCAGTTTTCTCTTACAGCAGATTTCTCACAGCAGGGCAACAGCTCAGGTAAGGAACCATGCAGCGCAGCACCCTCAGGGATGAGTCACGCCAGCTCTGGCTCTGAAGGTGTAGCTCTGCTCTGGAAGTAAAAGAAGAGGTTGTAAACTTCAGAGCATGAGAGTGGAGGATTTAAATAAGGGTCAAGTTAGATAAAATTTACCTTTCTTTCAATTAGATCATGAAAGCCCCAAGCACCCTGCCAAATCTCCCTCAACTTGCTCCCCTCATTCTGATCCAGAAGTGAGCGCTCTTCCAAGCCACTCTGCAGCCCTGAGACTGGCTGATAGGCAAAAGCCAAGGTGGAATAACTAATGGCAAAACTTGTTCATTTTGAGCTAAGTATCAGAGAATAATTTTTTCGAAGGGACCTCTGGAGGTACCTGCTCCTACCCCCAGCTTAGAGCAGGGCCAGCTTCTTGGT
Organism: Pterocles orientalis; assembly: GCA_011057875.1. Lineage (NCBI taxonomy): Eukaryota > Metazoa > Chordata > Aves > Pterocliformes > Pteroclidae > Pterocles > Pterocles orientalis. Next base: position 217,563 of record WKFP01013371.1, on the reverse strand, counting down.
TAGATTGGGTTGCTCAGGGCCTTGTGCTCTTCCTTTGTGACTGTCTCTAAGGCTGGAGATCTCCCAGACTTTTTGCACAGCCTCTCCCTGTGCCGTACCATGCTCATGTGAAGCTAACTGGAGTTTTCCCTCATGCATCTTGTGCCTGTTGCCCCCCACTTCTGTGGACATTCAGAAAGGGCTTGGCTCTGTCTTCTGTGTGAGCCCACACCAGGGGGCCTCATTGCTACCAAGCCCCCAAAATCCTCTCCTGCAAAGCTTTTTTTTCCTCCCCATCAGCTCAGTTTGCCCTCCTGTGTGGGACTCATCTATCCTGCCTGCAAGATTTTGTACTTGGCTTCAGGGAGTCTCATGGTGGTCCTGGCATCCCCTGTCCACAGCCTGCCCAGGAAGCTCTGAGGAGGAGCTCTGCTCTCCAGTGTCCCACTGCCCTCCGGTCATGTACTGGCCCCATACCTACTGAGGTGCCTGCTGCCCTGCTGCCCAGGTGAGTGATGAGTACAGAGACTAGTACTGGGTCCATGCTGACCCCAGCATCTAGCTCGTTCATAGAATCACAGAATCATAGAATAGTTTGGGTTGGAAAGGACCCTAAAGATCGTCGAGTTCCAACCCCCCTGCCATGGGCAGGGACACCCTCCACTAGACCAGGTTGCTCAAAGCCTCATCCAGCCTGGCCTTGAACACCTCCAGGGATGGGGCATCCACCGCTTCTCTGGGCAACCTGTTCAGTGTCTCACCACCCTCACAGGAAAAAATTTCTTCCTAGTATCTAATCTAAATCTGCCCTCTTTCAGCTTAAAACCATTACCCCTTGTTCTCTCACTACACTCCCTGATAAAGAGTGCCTCCCATCTCTCCTGTAACCCCCTTTCAGGTACTGGAAGGCTGCTATAAGGTCTCTTCTCCAGGCTGAACAACCCCAACTCTCTCAGCCTGTCCTTATACAGGGGGTGCTCCAGCCCTCTGAGCATCATCTTCTAAGTAAGACGTGACACTTGGTGGATATCTATGGTGGGTTAGCCCTTGGCTGGGGGCCAAACCACACACACCCGCTCACACAGTCCCCGCCCCCACCCAATCATAGGGGGGAGAATTAAAGAGGTAAATGGCAAAGAGGACTCGTGGGTTGAGATAAGGACAATTTAATAATTAAACTACAATAATATTGGAAATAATACTATATACAAATATACAATGTGATACACAGTGATACTGCCCCCCCCCCACTGGATGATCAAAGGCCCAGCCCACTCCTGGCCAACGACCAGGGAGGAGGGAGGGAATGAGTGATACACAATGATACTGCCCCCCCCACCCGATGACCAAAGGCTCAGCCTGTTGCTGGCTAACGATTCCCAGAAACTGCACTCACGATTCCCCCAAATGGGGCGGGGGGGTGCACCGCTCCCGGAGGCACTCACGGAACGGAGATAACAGCCCGAGCGTCCCAGAACCGAGAGCTGACCGAAGCGGGGGGAAAACGACCACCTGGCCACAGCTAATGATCCCCCCGGAGAGGGAGGATCCCGAAACTCACAGAACGGAGATAACGAGTGTCCCAGGCCGAGAGCTACCGGCGTCTGTGGGGGTGGGGGAAAGGCCTTGGGAGAGTGAATGCGAGATGATCCCGAGCCCAAGGGAAGCAAAAGAGAGCGGTCTCCCGGAAGAGTCCTCACCTATATACTGGGTATGATGTGCATGGGATGGAATAAACCATTGGTCAGTCTGGTTCTCAATCTTAACCTAAGAGCAAATCCCAGGCTAGCAGCTGGACTGTGTCTCTTTGCTTGTCTGCCAACCTTGGCAGCAGAACAAAACATCACATCTTATCAGCTTCTCCTGAGCAGGAATCCAAAACATAGCTTCTTGATAACTATTTATGAAGAGAAGGAAAAAAAAATTAACTCTCTCCCTCTTAACCCAGGACAACATCAAGGCCCTCCTGGCATTGGCTGTGCCAGCACAGTCCTCCCCGCACCCACACAAGGCTCTGCAGAGCATCCCTCCTCCTGGGTATCTTTCCAGATGGGGCTGCACTGTGCCCACTAAGCAGAGCTGTTGGCAGGACCTGGCATGTTTCTCGTGTACTTGCACTGCAAAGATCTTGGTGCCCTCTAGGAGTGTTGCAGTGAAACTGATCTGAGGGTGAAAGTTTCAAGAGATTTCCCATCTAAAGCTTCAGGCTGTAACACTCCCAAAGACAGAAAATTAATTCTATGCCTCCAGTGAGATTTTAAAGGTATCACCAAAACTGAAGGTTAAACCCAGAAACTCCAGCCTTATATCAAATGTATGACTGATACATGGTACTTAGCTTGATCTATATGAAACAAACAAAGAAACAAACAACAAACAACCCAACAAACCCCCCTCCCCCCCCCCCTTCCTGAAGGAGGAAATGGATACTAAACTTTTCCAGCTCCACATCCCTGTCATTTAACGTTCTTTTTCAGTTTCCTTTACTGTACATTTCAATATATCTCTGTTGCAAATTGGAACCAGTAAATGCGTACAAGGGGATTCAAAGGCTGACTTGGGGAACAGAGCAGTAGCAGTGAATTGTTATACTGTGAAGAGATTATAGATTTATGAGGCCCTTTTGAAATATTAATCAATCCAATCTGGACAATCTGTCTTCCTCACTCAGGTAGATGTTATAATTTTCATTTTTAAAAAAGAAGAAGTCCTAGCTTCCTAAACCATTGAACTTCTCAAAAATTATTCACCAAGGCAAGTGAAGATCTGGCAAAGCTGGGAAGGGAGTTTGGTCCTCAGGTCCTCAGCTCCCAGGCATTGCCTGCACCAGTCGGGATTACCCACCTCCTCGCAGGGCAGAAAAGGGCAGCATAAGTGACTGTGAACACAGAGGAAAGGTCTGAAAAAACTTCTCCTGTGGTGGTCAGCAGAGATTTTTCTGCTTTATTATTTGCTGTATGTGCTCATTCTTGAATGGACTGTGTTCATTAATATCGTGCAATGGCAAAGTGAGAAAAACTCTAAAATGAAGCAGGAGAAGGAATGGCTGGTATTTACAAAGACTTCAAACTGCCAGGGAGACCATTAAACAATCTCAAGAAGAAACACTGCACTTAAAGTAGGTAAAAGATTACCATGAATGGCTATGGTAGGGGCACAAAATTAATAATTATTTTTTAAAGTCTGCTTATTACAATAGAGAAGAAAGAAAGAAAGGGAAAAGATTGAGGTCGAACTGTATATGCTTTTCCAGTCACACATGAAAAATGAAAAATTATAATTTGGAGTTGACGCAAAATGCTTCACTGCAATCAAAATAGTACATTTCATTTGTTCAAAGATGTCATCCTTTTTAACCCTTTAAATGATGGCCCACGTATTTTTGAGCAAAAACAAATGCACAGAAATTTCTTCAAACCATATTTTCCAGCATGTTTATTGTATTCTCCCCCCAAAAAGCAGTTCTTAGCTCTACTTAACAAAGGCCTGGGGAAGGGAGTGAAGACATCATTTTGTGGATATTTGACACAACCAGTTTTTAACACCCTTCACGAAGTGGTCAAAACAGGTCAAAGGACAAAGGAGGAGTTTGCTCTGGTAGATGAAGACTGGGTTAAGGAGCAATTAAGTAATCTGGACACCCATAAATCCATGGGTCCTGATGGGATGCACCCGCGGGTGCTGAGGGAGATGGCGGAAGTCATTGCTAGACCACTCTCCATCATCTTTGGCAAGTCGTGGGAAACAGGGGAGGTGCCTGAGGACTGGAGGAAAGCGAATATCACTCCAGTCTTCAAAAAGG